>BSYO01000035.1:3672126-3677126 GCA_033239525.1 Nepenthes gracilis | reverse complement strand
TTTTTTTTTCATTCATTTTTCATTTTTCATTTTCATTTTTTTTCATTTTTCATTTTTTCATTTTTATTTTTTCATTTTTCATTTTTTTCATTTTCATTTTTTTTTTTTTTCTTTTCATTTTTTTCATTTTTCATTTTTTTTCATTTTTCATTTTCATTTTTTTTTTTTTTTTTTTCATTTTTCATTTTTTTATTTTTTCATTTCATTTTTCATTTTTTTTCATTTCATTTTTCATTTTTTTTTTTTTTCATTTCATTTTTTTTATTTTTTTTTTTCATTTTTTCATTTTTCATTTCATTTTTTTTCATTTTTTTTTTTTTTTTCATTTTCATTTTTTTTTTTCATTTTTCATTTTTCATTTTTTTTTTTTCATTTTTTTTTTCATTTTTCATTTTTCATTTTTTTTTTTCATTTTCATTTTTTTATTTTTCATTTTCATTTTTTTTTTTTTTTTCATTTTCATTTTTTTTTTTTTTTTTTTCATTTTTTTTCATTTTTCATTTTCATTTTTTCATTTTTCATTTCATTTTTTCATTTTCATTTTTATTTTTATTTTTTTTTCATTTTTCATTTTCATTTTTCATTTTCATTTTTTTTTTTTTCATTTTTCATTTTTTCATTTTCATTTTTCATTTCATTTTTTTCATTTTTCATTTTTTTTTTTTTTTTTTTCATTTTCATTTTTTTCATTTTTTCATTTTCATTTTCATTTTTTTCTTTTTTTCATTTTTTCATTTTCATTTTCATTTTCATTTTTCATTTTTTTTTTTCATTTTTTTTTTTCATTTTTCATTTCATTTTTCATTTTTCATTTTTTTTTCATTTTTCATTTTTCATTTTTCATTTTCATTTTTCATTTTTTATTTTTTCATTTTTCATTTTTCATTTTCATTTTTTCATTTTTCATTTTTTTTTCATTTTTTTTTCATTTTTCATTTTCATTTTTTTTTTCATTTTTCATTTTTCATTTCATTTTTTTTTTTTCATTTTTCATTTTTTTTTTTTTCATTTTTCATTTCATTTTTCATTTTTCATTTTTCATTTTTCATTTTCATTTCATTTTTTTTTTTTTTTTTTTTTCATTTTTTTTTTCATTTTTTCATTTTCATTTTTCATTTTCATTTTTCATTTTTCATTTTTTCATTTTTTTTTTTTTTCATTTTTCATTTTCATTTTTTATTTTTTTCATTTTCATTTTCATTTTTCATTTTTTTTTCATTTTTTCATTTTTCATTTTTCATTTTTTTCATTTTTCATTTTTCATTTTTTTTTTCATTTTCATTTTTCATTTTTCATTTTTTTCATTTTTTCATTTTTTCATTTTTCATTTCATTTTTTTTTTTTTCATTTCATTTTTTCATTTTTTTTCATTTTTTTTTTTTCATTTTTATTTTTTTTTTTTTTTTTTCATTTTTATTTTTTTATTTTTCATTTTTTTCATTTTTCATTTTTCATTTTTCATTTTTTTTTTTTTTCTTTTTCATTTTTCATTTTCATTTCATTTTTTCATTTTTTTTCATTTTTTTTTATTTTTCATTTTTTTTTTTTTTTCATTTTTTTCATTTTTCATTTTTCATTTTTTTTTTTTCATTTTTTTTCATTTTTCATTTTTCATTTTTTTTTTTTTTTTTTCATTTTTCATTTTTTTTTTTTTTTTCATTTTCATTTTTTTTGTTTTTCATTTTTCATTTTTCATTTTTTTTTTTTCATTTTTCATTTTTTTTTTTTTTTTTTCATTTTCATTTTTTTATTTTTTTTTTTTTTTCATTTTCATTTTTTTTTTTTTTCATTTTTCATTTTCATTTTTCATTTTCATTTTTTTTTTTTTTTTTTCATTTCATTTTCATTTTTTCATTTTTCATTTTTTTTTTCATTTTTCATTTTTCATTTTTTTTTCATTTTCATTTTTTTTTTTTTTTCATTTTTCATTTCATTTTTTTTTCATTTTTTCATTTTTCATTTTTTTTTCATTTTTCATTTTTCATTTCATTTTTTTTTCATTTTTCATTTTTTTTTATTTTTCATTTTCATTTTTCATTTTTCATTTTTTTCATTTTTTCATTTTTTTTTTCATTTTTTTTTTCATTTTTCATTTTTCATTTTTTTTTTTTTTTCATTTTTCATTTTCATTTTTCATTTTTTTTTTTTTTTTTTTCATTTTTCATTTTTTTTTTTCATTTTTTTTTTCATTTTTCATTTCATTTTTTTCATTTTTCATTTTTCATTTTTCATTTTTTCATTTTTCATTTTCATTTTTTTTTTTTTCATTTTTCATTTTTCATTTTTTTTTTTTTTTCATTTTCATTTTTTCATTTTTTTCATTTCATTTTTCATTTTTCATTTTTTTTCATTTTTCATTTTTCATTTTCATTTTTCATTTTTCATTTTTTTTTTTTTTTTTTTTTTTTTCATTTTCATTTTCATTTTCATTTTCATTTTTCATTTTTCATTTTTCATTTTTTTTCATTTTTCATTTTTCATTTTTCATTTTCATTTTTCATTTTTCATTTCATTTTTTTCATTTTTCATTTTTCATTTTCATTTCATTTTCATTTTATTTTTTCATTTTTTTTTTTTTCATTTTCATTTTTCATTTCATTTCATTTTTTCATTTTTTTTTTTTTTTTTTTTTCATTTCATTTTTTATTTTTCATTTTTCAGTTTTTCATTTTTTTTTTTTCATTTTTTTTTTCATTTTTTTTTTTCATTTTTCATTTCATTTTTTCATTTTCATTTTTTTTTTTTATTTTTTTTTTCATTTTTTTTTCATTTTTCATTTTCATTTTTCATTTTCATTTTTTTTTTTTTCATTTTTATTTTTTTCATTTTTCATTTTTTTTTTTCATTTTTTTCATTTTTTTTTTTTTATTTTTCATTTTTTTTTTTTCATTTTTTTTTTTCATTTTCATTTTCATTTTTCATTTTTCATTTTCCATTTTTCATTTTTTTTCATTTTTCATTTTTTTTTTTTTTTTTTTTTTCATTTTCATTTTTCATTTTTCATTTTCATTTTTCATTTTCATTTTCATTTTTTCATTTTTCATTTCATTTTTCATTTTTCATTTTTCATTTTTCATTTTTCATTTTTTTTTTCATTTTTTTTCATTTTTTCATTTTCATTTTTCATTTTTCATTTCATTTTCATTTTTTTATTTTTTCATTTTTCATTTTCATTTTTCATTTTTTTTCATTTTTTTTTTTTTATTTTTCGTTTTTTCATTTTTTTTTTATTTTCATTTTTCATTTTTCATTTTTTTTTTTTCATTTTTTTTTTTTTTTTTCATTTCATTTTCATTTTTCATTTCATTTTTCATTTTTTTTTTTCATTTTCATTTCATTTTTTATTTTCATTTTTTTTTTTTCATTTTTTTTTCATTTTTTTCATTTTTTTTCATTTTCATTTTTTTTTTTTTTTATTTTTTCATTTTTATTTTTCATTTTTCATTTTTTCATTTTTCATTTTTTTACATTTTTTTTTTTTTTTTCATTTTTCATTTTTTTTTTTTTTCATTTTTTTTTCATTTTTCATTTTTCATTTCATTTTCATTTTTTCATTTTCATTTTTTTTTTCATTTTCATTTTTTTTTTTCATTTTTTCATTTTTCTTTTCATTTTTCATTTTTCATTTTTCATTTTTCATTTTTCATTTTTATTTTTTTTTTTTTTTTTCTCATTTTTCATTTTCATTTTCATTTTCTTTTTTATTTTTTTTTTTTTTTCTTTTTTTTTTTTTTTCATTTTTTTTTTTTTTTTTCATTTTCATTTTTTTTTTCATTTTTCATTTTTTTTTTTTTATTTTTCATTTTTCATTTTTCATTTTTTTTTTTCATTTTTCATTTTTCATTTTTCATTTTTTCATTTTTTTTTTCATTTTTCATTTTTCATTTTTTTTCATTTTTTTTTTCATTTTTTTTCATTTTTCATTTTTTTTTTTTTTTTCATTTTTTTTTTTTTCATTTTTCATTTTCATTTTTTCATTTTTCATTTTCATTTTTTTTTTTTTTTTTTTCATTTTTCATTTCTCATTTTCATTTTTTTTTTTTTTTTTTATTTTTTTTTTTTCATTTTTCATTTCATTTTTTTTTTTTCATTTTTTTTTTCATTTTCATTTCATTTTTTTTCATTTTTTTTTTTTACATTTTTTCATTTTTCATTTTCATTTTTTTTCATTTTTCATTTTTTTTTTCATTTTCATTTCATTTTTTCATTTCATTTTTTTTTTTCATTTTATTTTTTCATTTTTTCATTTCATTTTTTTCATTTTTTTTTTTTTTTTTTCATTTTTCATTTTTCATTTTATTTTTTTTTTTTCATTTCATTTTTTCATTTTTCATTTCATTTTTTTTTTTCATTTTTCATTTTTCATTTTTTTTTTCATTTTTCATTTTTTTTTTTTTTTTTTTTTTTTTTTCATTTTTCATTTCATTTTTTTTTTTTTCATTTTCATTTTCATTTTTCATTTTTTTTCATTTTTTCATTTTTCATTTTTTTTTTTTTCATTTTTCATTTTTTCATTTTCATTTTCATTTTTATTTTTCATTTTTCATTTTTCATTTTTCATTTTTTTTTTTTTTTTTTTTCATTTTTCATTTTCATTTTCATTTTTTCATTTTCATTTTTTTTTTTTTCATTTTTTTTTCATTTTTCATTTTTCATTTTTCATTTTTCATTTTCATTTTTTATTTTTTCATTTTTTCATTTTTTTTCATTTTTCATTTTTTTTCATTTTTCATTTTTTTTCATTTTTCATTTTCATTTTTTTTTTCATTTTCATTTTTTTTCATTTTTCATTTTTTTTTTTTTTTTTTATTTTTTCATTTTTCGTTTTTTTTTTTTTTTTTCATTTTTTCATTTTTCATTTTCATTTTTTTTTTATTTTTCATTTTATTTTTTTTTATTTTTTCATTTTCATTTTTTTCATTTTTCATTTTTTTTCATTTTTCATTTTTCATTTTTTTTTTCATTTTTTCATTTTTCATTTTTTTTTTTTCATTTTTTTT
>BSYO01000035.1:3657126-3664626 GCA_033239525.1 Nepenthes gracilis | reverse complement strand
ATTTCATTTTCATTTTTCATTTTTCATTTCATTTTTTTTTTTTTTTCATTTTTTTTTCATTTTCATTTTTTTTTTTTCATTTTTTTTATTTTTTTCATTTTTCATTTCATTTTTTTTTTTCATTTTCATTTTTCATTTTTTTTTTTTCATTTTCATTTTCTCATTTTCATTTTTCATTTTCATTTTTCATTTTTTTTCATTTTCATTTTTCATTTTCATTTTTCATTTTCATTTTCATTTTTTTTTTTCATTTTTTTTTTTTCATTTTTCATTTTTCATTTTTCATTTCATTTTTCATTTTCATTTTTCATTTTTCATTTTTCATTTCATTTTTCATTTTCATTTCATTTTTCATTTTTCATTTTTCATTTTTTCATTTTCATTTTCATTTTCATTTTTCATTTTTCATTTTTTTCATTTTTCATTTTCATTTCATTTTTTTCATTTTCGTTTTTTCATTTTTCATTTTTTTTCATTTTTCATTTTTTTTTTTTTTCATTTTCATTTTCTCATTTTCATTTTTCATTTTTCATTTTTTTTTTCATTTTTTTTTCATTTTTCATTTTTCATTTTCATTTTCATTTTTTTATTTTTTCATTTTTATTTCATTTTTCATTTTCATTTTTCATTTTCATTTTTTTTTTTTTTTCATTTTTCTTTTTTTTTCATTTTTCTTTTTTTTTTTTCATTTTCATTTTTCATTTTTCATTTCTCATTTTCATTTTTCATTTTTTCATTTTTCATTTTCATTTCATTTTTTTTTTTTTTTTCATTTTTCATTTTCATTTCATTTTTCATTTTTCATTTTTTTTTTTTTTTCATTTTCTCATTTTCATTTTTCATTTTTCATTTTTTTTTCATTTCATTTTTTTTTTATTTTTTTCATTTTTCATTTTTCATTTTTTTTTTTTTTTTCATTTTTCATTTTTTTCATTTTTATTTTTCATTTTTTTTTTTTCTTTTTTTTTTTTTTATTTTTCATTTTTCTTTTCATTTTTCATTTTCATTTTCATTTTCATTTTCATTTCATTTTCATTTTTCATTTTCATTTTTTCATTTTTTTTTCATTTTTTCATTTTCATTTTTCATTTTTCATTTCTCATTTCATTTTCATTTTCGTTTTTCATTTTTTATTTTCATTTTCATTTTCATTTTTCATTTTTCATTTTTCATTTTTCATTTTTTTTTTTTTTTTTCATTTTCATCATTTCATTTTTCATTTTTTTTCATTTTTCATTTTTTTTTTTTTTTTTCATTTTCATTTTTTTTTTTTTCATTTTTTTTTTTTTTTATTTTTCATTTCATTTTTCATTTTTCATTTTCATTTTCATTTTTTTCATTTTTTTTTCATTTTTCATTTTTCATTTCATTTTTCATTTTCATTTTCATTTTCATTTTTTTTTTTTTTTCATTTTTTTTTTTTTCATTTTTCATTTTTTTTTTTCATTTTTCATTTCATTTTTTTATTTTTTTTTTCATTTTTCATTTTCATTTTTTCATTTTTCATTTTTCATTTTTTTTTTCATTTTTTTTTTTTTTTTTTTCATTTTCATTTTCATTTTTTTCATTTTTCATTTCATTTTTCATTTTCATTTTTCATTTTTTTTTCATTTTCATTTCATTTTTTCATTTTTCATTTCATTTTTACATTTTCATTTCTCATTTCATTTTTCATTTTTTCATTTTATTTTTCATTTTCATTTTTTTTTTTATTTTTCATTTCATTTTCATTTTTTTTCATTTTTATTTTCATTTTTTTTCATTTCATTTTCATTTTTCATTTTTTCATTTTTTTTTTTTTTTTTTTTTTTTTCATTTTTCATTTTTTTTTTTTTCATTTTTCATTTCATTTTTTTTTTTTTTCATTTTCATTTTTTCATTTTTTTTTTTTTTCATTTTTCATTTCATTTTTCATTTTTCATTTTTCATTTCTCATTTTATTTTTCATTTTTTTTCATTTTTTTTTTTTTTTTTTTCATTTTTCATTTTCATTTCTCATTTCATTTTTCATTTTTCATTTTCATTTTTCATTTCATTTTTTTTTTTCATTTTCATTTTTTTTTCATTTCATTTTTCATTTTCATTTTTTTTTTTTTCATTTTCATTTTTTTCATTTTTTCTCATTTTCATTTTTTTTTACATTTTCATTTTTCATTTCATTTTTTTTCATTTTTCATTTTTTTTTTTTTCATTTTTTTCATTTTCATTTTTTTTTTTTTTTCATTTTTCATTTTCATTTTTTTTTTTTCATTTTTTCATTTTTCATTTTCATTTCTTTTCATTTTTATTTTTTTTTTTTCGTTTTTACATTTTTCATTTCATTTTTTTTATTTTTCATTTTCATTTCATTTTCATTTTTTCATTTTTCATTTTTTTTTTTTTCATTTTCGTTTTTTTTTTTTTCATTTTTCATTTTTCATTTTTTTTTTCATTTTTTTTCATTTTTTTTTTTTTTTTTTCATTTCATTTTTTTTCTCATTTCATTTTCATTTTCATTTTTTTCATTTTCATTTCATTTCATTTCATTTTCATTTTTCATTTTTTCATTTCATTTTTCATTTTTCATTTTCATTTTCATTTTTCATTTTTTTTTTCATTTTTCATTTTCATTTTTTTTTTTTTTCATTTTTCATTTCATTTTTTTTTTTTTCATTTTCATTTCATTTTTTCATTTTTCATTTCATTTTCATTTTTTTTTCATTTTTCATTTTTCCATTTCATTTTTCATTTTTTCATTACATTTTTTTTTTTTTTTTTTTTCGTTTTTTTTTTTCATTTTTCATTTTCATTTTATTTTTCATTTTTTTTTCATTTTTCATTTTCATTTCATTTTTCATTTTTTTTTCATTTTTTTTTTTTTTCATTTTTTCATTTTTCATTTTTCATTTTTCATTTTTTCATTTTTCATTTTTCATTTTCATTTTTCATTTTTTTTTTTTATTTTTTTTAATTTTCATTTTTTTTTTTCATTTTTCATTTCATTTTTTTTTTCATTTTCATTTCATTTTCATTTCATTTTTCATTTTTCATTTCATTTTTCATTTTCATTTTTTTTTTTTTTTTTTCATTTTTCATTTCATTTTTCATTTTTCATTTCATTTTTTCATTTTCATTTTTTCATTTTCATTTTTCATTTTTCATTTCTTTTTTATTTTTTCATTTTTCATTTCATTTTTCATTTTTTTTTTTCATTTTTTTTTTTTTTTTTTTTTTCATTTTCATTTTTCATTTTTCATTTTCATTTTTCATTTTCATTTTTTTTTTCATTTTTCATTTTTCATTTCATTTTTCATTTTTTTTTTTTTTCATTTTTTCATTTTTTTTTTTCATTTTTTTTATTTCATTTTTCATTTTTCATTTTCATTTTTTTTTTTTTTTCATTTTTTTATTTTTTCATTTCATTTTATTTTTCATTTTTCATTTCATTTTTTTCATTTTTCATTTTTTTTTTTCATTTTTTTTTTTCATTTTTCATTTCATTTTTCATTTTTTCATTTTCATTTTTCATTTTCATTTTCATTTTCATTTTTTTTTTTTATTTTTTATTTTTCATTTTTTTTTTTCATTTTTTCATTTTTCATTTCATTTTTCATTTTTTTTTTTCATTTTTTTTTTTTCATTTTTTTTTTTCATTTTTCATTTCATTTTTTTTTTTTTCATTTTATTTTTTTTTTTTCATTTCATTTTCATTTTTCATTTTTCATTTTTCATTTTTCATTTTCATTTTTTTTTTCTTTTTCATTTTTTCATTTTTCATTTTTCATTTTCATTTTTTTTTTTTTCATTTTTATTTTTCATTTCATTTTTTTTTTTTTTTTTTCATTTTTTTTTTCATTTTTTTTTTTTTTTATTTTCATTTTTCATTTTTCATTTCATTTTTCATTTTTCATTTCATTTTCATTTTTCATTTTTTTCATTTTTATTTTCATTTTTTCATTTTTCATTTTCATTTTTATTTTTCATTTTCATTTTTCATTTTTTTTTTTTTCATTTTTTTTTTTCATTTTTCATTTTCATTTTTCATTTTTCATTTTTTTTCATTTTTTCATTTTTCATTTTTTTCATTTTTCATTTTTCATTTTCATTTTTCATTTTCATTTTTTTTTTTTTTCATTTTCATTTCATTTTTTTCATTTTTTTTTCTTTTCATTTTTTCATTTTTCATTTCATTTTTCATTTTCATTTTTATTTTTATTTTTCATTTCTTTTTCATTTTTTCATTTCATTTTTACATTTTTCATTTCTCATTTCATTTTTCATTTTTCAATTTTTTTTTCATTTTTCATTTTTCATTTTTTTCATTTTTCATTTTTATTTTTCATTTTCATTTTCATTTTTTTTTTTCATTTTTTCATTTTTCATTTTTACATTTTTTCATTTTTTTTTATTTTTTTTCATTTTCATTTTTCATTTTTCATTTTTATTTTTCATTTCTCATTTCATTTTTACATTTTCATTTTCATTTTCATTTTTCATTTTTCATTTTCATTTTCATTTTTCATTTCATTTTCATTTTTCATTTTTTTTTTTTTTTTCATTTTTTCATTTTTCATTTTCATTTTTTTTTTTTTTTTTTCATTTCATTTTTCATTTTCATTTTCATTTTTTCATTTTTTCATTTTCATTTCATTTTTCATTTTTCATTTTTCATTTTTTTTTTCATTTTTCATTTTTTCATTTTTTTTTTTTTTTTTTTTTTTTTTTTTTCATTTTTCATTTTTTTTTTTTTTTTTTTTTTTTTTTTTTTTTCATTTTTTCATTTTTTTTCATTTTTCATTTTTCATTTTCATTTCATTTTTCATTTTTTTTCATTTTTTATTTTTCATTTTCATTTCATTTTTTCATTTTTCATTTTTTCATTTTTTTTTTTTCATTTATTTTCATTTTTATTTTTCATTTTCATTTTTTTTTTATTTTTCATTTTATTTTTTCATTTTTTTTATTTTTCATTTTATTTTTCATTTTCATTTTTTTCATTTCTCATTTCATTTTTCATTTTCATTTTCATTTCATTTTTACATTTTTCATTTCATTTTTTCATTTTTTCATTTTTCTTTTCATTTTTTCATTTCTCTTTTCATTTTCTTATTTTTTATTTCATTTTTCCGTTTCATTTTTTCATTTTTCATTTTCATTTCATTTTCATTTTTCATTTTCATTTTTTTTTTTTTTTCATTTTTCATTTTTCATTTTTTTATTTTTATTTTTTTTTCATTTTTCATTTTTTTTCATTTTCATTTCATTTTTACATTTTTTTTTTCATTTTTTTTTTCATTTTTCATTTTCTTTTTTACATTTTTTCTCATTTCATTTTTTCATTTTTCATTTCATTTTTACATTTTTTTATTTCTCTTTTCATTTTTTTATTTTTTATTTTTCATTTTTTTTTTTCATTTTTCATTTTTTTTTTTTTTTTTTTTTTTTATTTTTTTTTTTCATTTCTTTTCATTTTTTCATTTTCATTTCATTTTTCATTTTTTTCATTTTCATTTTTTTTCATTTTCATTTTTCATTTTTATTTTTTTTTCATTTTTTATTTTTTTCATTTTCATTTTTCATTTTTTTTTTTTCATTTTTTTTTATTTTTTTTCATTTCTCATTTTATTTTCATTTTTTCATTTTTCATTTCATTTTTTGATTTCTCATTTTATTTTTTCATTTCCCTTTTTCATTTTTTCATTTTTCATATCATTTTTTCATTTTTTTATCTTTCATTTTATTTTTTTCATTTTTTCATTTTTTTTTTTTTTTTTATTTTTTATTTTTCATTTTTCATTTCATTTTCATTTTTTTTTTTTTCATTTTTATTTTTTCATTTTTCATTTTCATTTTTTTATTTTTTCTCATTTCATTTTTCATTTTTTTCATTTTTTTTTTTCATTTTTCATTTTTTTCGTTTTCATTTTTTTCATTTTTTTTTCATTTTTTTCATTTCTCATTTTTTTTTTTTCATTTCATTTTCATTTTTCATTTCATTTTTTCATTTTTTTTCATTTTTCATTTTCATTTTTTTTTTTTCATTTTCATTTTTTTCATTTTTATTTTTCATTTTTCATTTCATTTTTTCATTTTTCATTTTTCGTTTCATTTTTCATTTTTTTATTTTTTTTATTTTTTTTTCGTTTTCGTTTTTATTTTTTTTTTTCATTTTTTTTTTCATTTTTCATTTTTTTCATTTTTCATTTTCATTTTTCATTTTCATTTCATTTTACATTTTTCTTTTCATTTTTCATTTTTTCATTTCATTTTTTTTTTTTCATTTTCATTTTTTTCATTTTTCATTTTTTTTTTCATTTTTCATTTCATTTTTCATTTTTCATTTTCATTTTTTTTTTTTTTTTCATTTTTCATTTTTCATTTTTTCATTTTCATTTCATTTTTCATTTTTTTCATTTTTCATTTTTCATTTCATTTCATTTTTTTTTTTTTCATTTTTTTCATTTTCTTTTTCATTTTCATTTTTCATTTCATTTTTCATTTTTTCGTTTTTCTCATTTCATTTTCATTTTCATTTTTACTCATTTTTTCATTTTTCATTTTTTTTTTTTTTTTTTTTCATTTTTCATTTTTTTTTTATTTTTCATTTTTCATTTCATTTTTCATTTTATTTTTCATTTTTTTTTTTCATTTTTTTTTTTCATTTCATTTCGTTTTTTTTTTCATTTTTTTTTTTTTTTTTTTTTTTTTTTTTCATTTTTTTTTTCATTTTCATTTTATTTTATTTTTATTTCATTTTTTCATTTTTCATTTCTCATTTTTTTTTCATTTTCATTTTTCATTTTTTTTTCATTTTTACATTTTCTTTTTTCATTTTCATTTCTCATTTCATTTTTTTATTTTCATTTCATTTTTTTTTTTTTTTCATTTTCTCATTTCATTTTTTTCATTTTTTTTTTTTTTTTTTCATTTTTTTTTTTTTTTTCATTTTTATTTTTTCATTTTTTTTTTTTTTTTTTCATTTTTCATTTCATTTTTTTTCTCATTTTTTTTTTTTTTTCATTTTTTCATTTTTCATTTTATTTTTCATTTTTCATTTCTCATTTTTTCATTTTTCATTTCTCATTTCATTTTCATTTTCATTTCTCATTTCATTTTTTCATTTTTTATTTTTTCATTTTCATTTTTTTATTTTAATTTTCATTTCATTTTTCATTTTTCATTTTTCATTTTTGTTTTTCATTTTTCATTTCTTTTCGTTTTCATTTTCATTTCATTTTTCATTTTCATTTTTCATTTTTCATTTTATTTTTTTTTTTTTTTCATTTTTCATTTTCATTTTCATTTTTTCATTTTTCATTTCATTTTCATTTCTCATTTCATTTTTCATTTTTCATTTTCATTTTCATTTTTCATTTTTTACATTTTTCTCATTTTTTTTTCGTTTTCATTTCGTTTTTTTTTTTACGTTTTTCATTTCTCATTTTATTTTTCATTTTTTTTTTTTTTTTCATTTCATTTTTTCATTTTTTTTTTTTTTTCATTTTTTCATTTCATTTTTCA
>BSYO01000035.1:3644626-3654626 GCA_033239525.1 Nepenthes gracilis | reverse complement strand
ATTTTTCATTTCATTTTTTTATTTTTTTTTTCATTTTTTTCATTTTTCATTTCATTTTTCATTTTCATTTTTTTCATTTTTTCATTTTCATTTTTATTTTTTTTTCATTTCTCATTTATTTTTCATTTTTTTTTCATTTTTCATTTCATTTTTATTTTTTTTCATTTTTTCATTTTTCATTTCATTTTTTTTTTTTCATTTCATTTTTTTTTTTTATTTTCATTTTATTTTCATTTTTCATTTTTATTTTTTTTTTTTTTGTTTTTCATTTTTCATTTTATTTTTCATTTTCATTTTTTTTTTCATTTTCATTTTATTTTTTTTATTTTTCATTTCGTTTCATTTTCATTTTTTTTTTTTTCATTTTTCATTTCATTTTTTCATTTTTCATTTCATTTTTATTTTTTTTTTTTCATTTTTTTCATTTTTCATTTTTTTCATTTTTCATTTTTATTTTTTTTTCATTTTATTTTTTCATTTTTTTTTTTCATTTTTTCATTTTTTTTTCATTTTTTTTACGTTTTTTTTTTCATTTTTCGTTTTTTCATTTTTTTATTTTTCGTTTTTTTTTTTTTTTTTCATTTTTCATTTCATTTTTCATTTTTTTTTTTTTTCATTTCATTTTATTTTTTATTTTCATTTTTTCATTTCTCATTTTATTTTTTTATTTTTCATTTCATTTTTTTTTTATTTTTTCATTTCATTTTTTTTTCTGTTTTCGTTTTATTTTTTTTTTCATTTTTCATTTTTTTTTTTTTTTTCATTTTCATTTCATTTTTTTTTTCATTTTATTTTTCATTTTTCATTTTTTTTTTTTTTCATTTTTCATTTTCATTTTATTTTTCATTTTCATTTTTTTTTCATTTTTCATTTCATTTCATTTTTTCATTTTTCATTTTTTTTCATTTTTTATTTTTTCATTTTTTCATTTTTCATTTTCCTTTTCATTTTTCATTTCATTTTTCATTTTCATCCATTTCATTTTTTTTTTCATTTTTTCGTTTTCATTTCATTTTTTCATTTTTCATTTTTCATTTTTTTTTTTCATTTTTTTTCGTTTTTTTTTTCATTTTTCATTTTTCATTTTCATTTTTCATTTCATTTTTTCATTTTCTTTTCATTTTTTTCATTTTTTCATTTTTCATTTCTCTTTTTCATTTTTTATTTTTCCATTTTTATTTTTTCATTTCTCGTTTTCGTTTTTTCATTTTCATTTTATTTTTTCATTTTTCATTTCTTTTTCATTTTCATTTTTTTTTCATTTTTTCATTTTTCATTTTTCATTTTTTCATTTTTCATTTTTCATTTTTCATTTTATTTTTTTTCATTTTTTTTTTTCATTTTTCATTTTTTTTTTCTTTTTTCATTTTCATTTTTTGTTTTTCGTTTTATTTTTTATTTTTATTTTTCATTTTTCGTTTTTTCATTTTTTTTTTTTCATTTTTTTTCATTTTTTTTTTTTTTCATTTCATTTTTTCATTTTCCATTTCATTTTTTTTTTTCATTTTTTTTCATTTTTTTCATTTTTTTCATTTTTCATTTTCTTTTTTTTCATTTTTCATTTTTTCATTTTATTTTTTTTTTCATTTCATTTTCATTTTTCATTTCATTTTTACATTTTTTCATTCTCATTTTCATTTTTTCATTTTCATTTTTTTTTTCATTTCATTTTTCATTTTTCATTTTTTTTTTTTTCATTTCATTTTTTCATTTTCATTTCTTTTTTTTTTTCATTTTTTTTATTTTTTTTTTTTTTTTTTTATTTTTTATTTTATTTTTTTTTTTTTTTTTTTTTATTTTTTTTTTTTTTTTTCATTTTTTGATTTTCATTTTTTCATTTTTTTTTTTCATTTTCATTTTTTCATTTTTCATTTTTTTTTTTTTTTTCATTTTCATTTTTTCATTTTTTATTTTCATTTTTTTTCATTTCTCTTTTTTTTTTCATTTTTATTTTTTCATTTTTCCTTTTCATTTTTTCATTTTCCATTTTTTATTTTTTTGTTTTCATTTTTTTCATTTTTTTCATTTTTCATTTTACGTTTTTTTTTTTTCATTTTCATTTCATTTTTTTTTTTTTTTTTCATTTCTTTTTCATTTTTACATTTTTATTTTTTTTCATTTCATTTTTTCATTTTTTCATTTTTTTTCATTTTTTTTTTTTTCATTTTTACATTTTTTCATTTCATTTTTTCATTTTTTTTTATTTTTTTTTTTTTTTTTCATTTTTTCATTTTTTCATTTTATTTTTTTTTTTCTTTTCATTTTCATTTTTCATTTTTATTTTTCATTTTTTTTTTACATTTTTTTATTTCTTTTTTTCATTTTTTCATTTTCATTTTTCATTTTTCATTTTCATTTCATTTTTCATTTCATTTTTCATTTTTTGATTTTTCATTTTATTTTTTTTTTATTTTTCATTTCATTTTTTCATTTTTCTTTTTCATTTCATTTTTTTTTTTTTCATTTTTCATTTTATTTTTTTTTTTTTTTTCATTTTCATTTTTTTTATTTTCGTTTTTCGTTTTTATTTTCATTTTTTTTTTTTTACGTTTTTTTTCATTTTTTTACATTTTTATTTTTTTTTTTATTTTTTTTTTTTTCATTTTTTATTTTATTTTTTCATTTTTCATTTTTTTTTTTTATTTTTCATTTCCATTTTTTTCATTTTTCATTTTTTTTTTTTTTTTTTTTTTCATTTATTTTTTCATTTTTATTTTTCCTTTCATTTTTTTTTTCATTTTTCATTTCATTTTTTCATTTTCATTTCATATTTTTCATTTTTATTTTTTGTTTTCATTTTTTTTTTTTCTTTTTTTTTTTCCTTTTTCATTTTTTCTTTTTTCATTTTTTATTTTTTTTTTTTTTCATTTTATTTTTCATTTTTCATTTCATTTTTTCATTTTTCATTTTCATTTTCATTTTCATTTTCATTTTTTCATTTTTTTTTTCATTTTTTCCTTTTATTTTTTTCGTTTTTCATTTTTCATTTTATTTTTTCATTTTTTTTTTTTTTTTTTTATTTTTTCATTTTTTTTTTTCATTTTTCTAATTTTCATTTTTTCATTTTTTTTTTATTTTTTTATTTTTCATTTTATTTTTCATTTTTCATTTTTTTACATTTTTTTTTTTATTTTATTTTTTTTTTTTTTTTTTTATTTTATTTTTTTTCATTTTTCATTTTTCATTTTTAATTTTTCATTTTACATTTTTCATTTTTTTTTTTTCATTTCCGTTTCATTTTTCATTTTTTATTTTTCATTTTTACATTTTTCGTTTTACATTTTTTCATTTCGTTTTTCATTTTTTTTCATTTTTCCATTTCTCTTTCATTTTTCATTTTTCATTTTTTTTTTTTCATTTTTTCATTTTTTTTTCATTTTTAATTTTTTTTCATTTTTCATTCTTTTTTATTTTTCATTTTCATTTTTCATTTTCATTTCCATTTCATTTTCTTTTTTTTCATTTTTTTTATTTTTTATTTTCATTTTTTTTCATTTTTTCCTTTTTTTTTTTACATTTTTATTTTTCATTTTTTTTCATTTTTCTTTTTCATTTTTTTTTTTTTTCATTTTATTTTTTCATTTTTCTATTTCATTTTTTTTCATTTTTTTTCTTTTCATTTTCGTTTTTTCATTTTTTCATTTCTTTTCCATTTTTTCATTTTTTTCATTTTTATTTTTTATTTTGTTTTTTCATTTTACATTTTTCATTTTATTTTTTTATTTTTTTTTCTTTTTTTTACATTTTTTATTTTATTTTTTCATTTTTCCTCGTTTCATTTTTATTTTTTTCATTTCATTTTTTTTTTCCATTTTTCATTTTTTTTGATTTTTCATTTTTTTTTTTATTTTTTTCATTTTTTCATTTTTCATTTCCATTTTTTTTTTTTTTCATTTCATCATTTTCATTTTTCATTTTTTTTTTTTTTTTTTCATTTTTTCGTTTTTCGTTTTCATTTCATTTTTCATTTTTTTTTTTTACATTTCATTTTTCATTTCATTTTTTTCATTTTCATTTCATTTTATTTTTATTTTTCTTTTTTTTCATTTTCATTTTATTTTTTTATTTTTTTTAATTTTTATTTTTCACATTTTTTGTTTTCATTTTTAGTTTCATTTTCATTTTTTTTTTTTTTTATTTTTTCATTCTCATTTCATTTTCATTTTCATTTCATGTTCATTTTTCATTTTTTATTCTTTTTTTTTTCATTTTTATTTTTCATTTTTTCTTCGTTTGCTTTTTAAGACTTTTTTATTTCGTTTTTTTTCTTTTTCTATTTCTCATTTTCATTTTTCATTTTCATTTCTCTTTTCATTTTTCATTTTTTCCTTTTATTTTTTTTTTCATTTTTTTCATTTGATTTTTCATTTTTTTATTTTTCATTTGTTTTTCATTTGCCATTTTGATTTTTTCATTTTCGTTTCGTCTTTTCATTTCGTTTTTTACATTTTTTTACATTTTTCGTTTTCGTTTTTTCATTTTTATTTGATTTTTAAAATTTTTTTATTTTATATTTTTTTTTATTTTTTTTCATTTTTTCATTTTTATTTTTCATTTCATTTTTTTTTTTTCATTTTTTTTTTTTTATTTTTTTATTTTTTTATTTTTCTATTTTTTCATTTTTCATTTTATTTTTTCATTTTTTATTTTTTTTTTTCATTTTTTCATTTTATTTTTAGGATTTTTCTTTTCATTTTTTCATTTTTTCATTTTTTTTTTCATTTTTTCATTTTTTTTTTTCTTTTTTTTTTTTTAGGGTTTACATTTTTTTATTTTTCATTTTTTTTACATTTTTTCATTTTCATTTTTTATTTTTTCATTTTATTTTTCATTTTTTTTTTTTTTTTTTTTTTATTTTTCATTTTTTTTACATTTTTTTTTTCATTTTTCATTTTTTTTTATTTTTCATTTCATTTTTTTTTTTATTTTTCATTTTTTTCATTTTTTTCATTTTTCATTTCATTTTTCATTTTATTTTTATTTTTTTTTTTCATTTTTCATTTTATCATTTTTTCATTTTTTTTTTTCATTTTTTCATTTTTTTTTTTTTTTTTTTTCATTTTTTTTTTTTTATTTTTTTATTTTTCATTTTTTTTTCATTTTTTTTTCATTTTTTTATTTTTCATTTTTTTTTCATTTTTTCATTTTTTTTTTTACATTTTTCATTTCATTTTTTATTTTTTTTTCATTTTTTATTTTTTTTCATTTTTATTTTTTTCATTTTTTTTCATTTTTTTCATTTTTTTATTTTTGTTTTTTTCATTTTTTTTTTTATTTTTCATTTTTTTTTCATTTTTTTTTATTTTTTTCATTTTTCATTTTTATTTTTTTCATTTTTCATTTCATTTTTTTATTTTTTCATTTTTCATTTCATTTTTTCATTTTTTTTTTTCATTTTTTTATTTTTTTTTATTTTTTTTTTTTTTTCATTTTTATTTTTTTCATTTTTTTTTTTTTTTTTTTTTCATTTTTTTCATTTTTTCATTTTTTTTTTTTTTTTTTTCATTTTATTTTTTTTCATTTTTCATTTTTTATTTTATTTTTTCATTTTTCCATTTTTTTTTTTTTTTTTCATTTTATTTTTCATTTTTTTTTTTTTTTTTTTTATTTTTTTTTTCATTTTTCATTTCATTTTTCATTTTTCATTTTTTATTTTTTTATTTTTTCATTTCATTTTTTATTTTTCATTTCATTTTTTATTTTTTCATTTAATTTTCATTTTTATATTTTTTTTTTTTTTCATTTTTTTTTTTTTTTATTTTTTACATTTTTTCATTTTTATTTTATTTTTTTTCATTTTTTATTTTTCATTTCATTTTTTCATTTTTTTATTTTTCATTTTTTCTATTTTTTCATTTTTAGGGTTTTTTCATTTTATTTTTGTTTTTCATTTCATTTTTTCATTTTTTCCATTTTTTAGAGTTTATTTTTTTTTTTTTTTTTCATTTCATTTCATTTTTTTTTTTTTCATTTTTATTTTATCATTTTTTTTTTTTTTTTTTTATTTTTTCATTTTTTCATTTCATTTTTTTTCATTTTTCATTTCATTTTTTCATTTTTTTTTTTTTTATTTTTTTCATTTCATTTTTTTTTTTCTTTTCATTTTTTTCATTTTTTTCATTTTTTCATTTTTTTTTCATTTTTATATTTTTTCATTTTCATTTTTCATTTTTTCATTTTTTTTCATTTTTTCATTTTTTTTTTTTTTTTTTTTTTTATTTTTTCATTTTTATTTTTTTATTTTTTTCATTTCATTTTTTCATTTTTCATTTCATTTTTTCATTTTTTTTTTCATTTTTCATTTTTCATTTTTTTTTTATTTTTTTTTTTTTTTTCATTTTTCATTTTCATTTTTTTTTCATTTTTTCATTTTTTTACATTTTTTCATTTCATTTTTTCATTTTTTTTTTTACATTTTTTCTATTTTCATTTTTCATTTTTTCATTTTTTTTTTTTTTTTTTTTTTTCATTTTTTCATTTTTTCATTTTTCATTTTTTTTTTCATTTTTCATTTTTCATTTTTTTTCATTTTTTTTACATTTTTTTTTCATTTTTTCATTTTCATTTTTTTTTTTTTTTCATTTTTTCATTTTATTTTTTTTTTCATTATTTTTTTTTTTTTTTATTTTTCATTTTTTTATTTTTTTATTTTTTTTTTTTTCATTTTTTTTTTTTCATTTTATTTTTTTATTTTTTATTTTTCATTTCATTTTTTTTCATTTTTTTTCATTTTTCATTTTTCATTTTTTTAGGTTTTAATTTTTAGGGTTTTTTTTCATTTTTTCATTTTTTTCATTTTTTTGGTTTTTCATTTTTATCCAGGTTTTCATTTTTCATTTATTTATTTTTTCATTTTTTTTTTTTTTTCATTTTTTTATTTTTTTCATTTTTTTTATTTTATTTTTTCATTTTTTATTTTTCATTTTTTCATTTTTTTTTTTTCATTTTTTTTTATTTTTTTCATTTTTCATTTTCATTTTTTTTTCATTTTATTTTTATTTTTTCATTTTTTCATTTTATTTTTTTTCATTTATTTTTCATTTTTTTTTTTTCATTTTTTCATTTTTTTTCATTTTTTTTTTTTTCATTTTTCATTTTTATTTTTTTTTATTTTTTTCTTTTCATTTTTCATTTTTTTTTCATTTTTATTTTTATTTTATTTTTTCATTTTTTTTAATTTTTTTTTTCATTTTTTTTCATTTTTTTATTTTTCATTTCATTTTTTTTCATTTTTTCATTTCTATTTTTTTATTTTTTCCTTTTCATTTTTACATTTTTTTATTTTTTTCATTTTTTTTTTTTTTTTTTATTTTTTTTTCATTTTTTTTTTTTTTCATTTTTTTTTTTTTTTTTATTTTTCATTTTTTTTTTTTTTTTTTTATTTTTTTTTTTTTTTTCATTTTTTTTATATTTTTTTTTTTTTATTTTTTTATTTTTTTTTTATTTTTTCATTTTTTTAAATTTTTCTTTTCATTTTTTTTTTCATTTTTTCATTTTTTTTATTTTTTCATTTTTTTACATTTTTTTCATTTTTCATTTTTTTTTTCATTTTTCTTTTTTTTTTTTCATTTTTTCATTTTTTTTTTTTTTTTTTTTCATTTCATTTTTATTTTTTTTATTTTTTTTATTTTTTTTTTCATTTTTCATTTTTCATTTTTTTTTTTTATTTTTACATTTTTTTATTTTTTTCATTTCATTTTTTTTATTTTTTTTCATTTTTCATTTCATTTTTTCATTTTTTTCATTTTTTTTTTTTTTTTCATTTTTTTTTTTTTTTTTTTTTTTTTTTCATTTTTTCATTTTTTTTTTTATTTTTTTGATTTTTCATTTCATTTTTTTTCATTTTTTTTTTCATTTTATTTTTTTCATTTTTCATTTTTTTTTTTCATTTTTTTATTTTTCATTTTTTTTTCATTTTTTTTTATTTTATATTTTTTATTTTTTTATTTTTTTTTACATTTTTTTTTATTTTTACATTTTTTTTTTTTTTTATTTTTTTTTTTTTTCATTTTTTTTTTTTTTTTTTTTTCATTTTTCATTTTTCATTTTTTTTTTTTCATTTTTTTTCATTTTTTCATTTTTTTTTTCATTTCCATTTTTTTATTTTTTTTTTTCATTTTTTTCATTTCATTTCATTTTTATTTTTTTTTCATTTTTTCATTTTTTTTTTTTACATTTTTTCATTTTTTTTTCATTTTTTTCATTTTTTCATTTTTTTTATTTTTTTTCATTTTATTTTTTATTTTTTCATTTTCCATTTTTTTTTTTTTATTTCATTTTACATTTTTTCATTTCTCATTTTTTTTTTTCATTTTTTTCATTTTTTTTATATTTTTTTTCATTTTATTTTTACATTTTTTCATTTTTCATTTTTCATTTTTTTTCATTTTTCATTTCATTTTTTTTCCATTTTTCATTTCATTTTTATTTTTTTTCATTTTTTTCATTTTTTTTTATTTTTCATTTTTTTTTTCATTTTTTTTTTTTTATTTTTTTTTTTTTTTTTTTTCATTTTTTATTTTTTTTTTCATTTTATTTTTTTATTTTTTTTTTTTCATTTTTTTTTTTTACATTTTTTATTTCATTTTTTTTTTTTCATTTTATTTTTTCATTTTTTTTTTCATTTTTTCATTTTTCATTTCATTTTTCATTTTTTTATTTTTTTTTTTCATTTTAGGTTTTTTATTTTTTCTATTTTTTCATTTATTTTTTCATTTTTTCATTTTATTTTTTTTTCATTTTTTCATTTTTTCATTTTTCATTTTTACATTTTTTTCATTTTATTTTTTTTTTTTTACATTTTTTCATTTCATTTTTTTTTTCATTTTTTTTTTATTTTTTTTTATTTTTTTCATTTCATTTTTTATTTTTTCATTTTTTTTTTATTTTTTTTTTTTTCATTTTTTTTTCATTTTTTTTTCATTTTTTTTTTCATTTTTACATTTTTTTTTTTTTTTTTTTATTTTTTTTTATTTTTACATTTTACATTTTTTATTTTTTCATTTTTTTTTTTTTATTTTTATTTTTTTTCATTTTTTTCATTTTTACATTTAGGGTTTTATTTTTATTTTTCATTTTTCATTTTTTTATTTTTTTTTTGGTTTAATTTCATTTTTTTTTTTTTTCATTTAGGTTTTCTTTTTTTTCGGGTTTTCATTTCATTTTTAGGGTTTCTTTTTCATATTTTTATTTTTTTAAGCATTTCATTTTTTCATTTTTTCATTTCTCATTTCATTTTTTTTCATTTTTCATTTTATTTTTTTTTTTTTTTTATTTTTTTTTATTTTTTTATTTTTCATTTTCCATTTTTCATTTTTTTTATTTTTCATTTACATTTTTTCATTTCTCATTTCATTTTTTTATTTTTTTCATTTTTTTTATTTTTTCATTTTTTTTTATTTTTTTTTTTTTCATTTTTTATTTTTTTCATTTCATTTTTCATTTTTTTTTTTTATTTTTCATTTTATTTTTTTTTCATTTTTTTTTCATTTTTTTTTTTTTTTTTTCATTTTTATTTTTTTTATTTTTTTCATTTTTTTTTTTTTTCATTTTTTTTCTATTTCATTTTTTCATTTTTCATTTTTTTTTTATTTTTTTCATTTTCATTTTTTTTTTTTCATTTTTTCATTTTTTTTTATTTTTTTTTTTTCATTTTTCCTTTTATTTTTTTTTTTATTTTTTCATTTTTTTTTTTCATTTTTTTCATTTTTTCATTTTTTTTTTCATTTTTTTATTTTTTTACATTTTTTCATTTTTCATTTCATTTTTTTTTTTTTCATTTTTTTTTCATTTTTTCATTTTTTTTTATTTTTTTTTTCATTTTTTCATTTTTTCATTTTTCATTTTTTTCATTTTTTTTTTTTTTTATTTTTTCATTTCATTTTTCATTTTTTCTTTTCATTTTTTTTTTATTTTTTTTTTATTTTTTCATTTTTTCATTTTTTATTTTTTCATTTTTTTCATTTTTTCATTTTTTATTTCTCATTTCATTTTTTTTTCA
>BSYO01000035.1:1099163-1186474 GCA_033239525.1 Nepenthes gracilis | reverse complement strand
GATTTTCGAGATATTTCCACCCGGACCTTGTGTTTTGTTTTACGTGATTACTATGCGATATCTCTACTTTTGATTTATGTGTACTATTTTATACGATATTTATATTTGTTGAGTTCTAGGCTCACGTTTTTATATTTTATCCATTCAGATTAGTGGCCTGATACGCTTGTAGGAGTTCAGATGTGATTTGATATTGCATATCTCTATCGGTGAGTAGAGATATTTATATCGGTATGTTTCTGATCCCGAAGATATGTTATGATTATTATTTATGGCCGGATAAGGGCTTTAATCCATGTATATGATATATTGGAGTAATTGAATTATGTTGATAAGTTGTTATGCTCAATACCTCCCTTATGATTGTGGATAGCAGGTCGTGTATTATGTTTGTTCGGATTTATATCCGATGAGATTTTGTGCGAGTTTTATTATATCGGGTCATGTATATGTATGTATGACTGTCACACGCGGGTTGAATTTTTATGAAACATTATTTTTGATTTTGTTTTTGACTTGCATATATTGTATTATTGGGTCGTGAAAATTATAGTAGAAGGTACGGATCCCAAAATTATCTTTTAATGATAATTAATTAAATTAAGTTAATAAAAATATAAAAGTGAATTGATATTTTGGATCAAATTAATTTTTTAATCCGAATGATTTAGATTGAGTAACGCCTGACCATTGAGTGTTTGGGACAAATTGTTGACATATTATTGGTGCCTAAGAGACCCTCGCATACCATACGGATTATGTTTTGACACCCACTTCACGTTTGATGCATGAACATGCACCGTTTTTATTTATAAGGCTCTCTTAACTGATTTTTAATCATTTTTCATACGATTTTGAAGAGAACATGCCACGACCCTAAACCAAAAGTTGGTAATAATCAATAATAATTAAACTAGAATAAATATTTTCTTATTCATAAAGAAACAAACACAATTATAGTTTTCCAAATATCATGTTGGACTTGATAAAATCAAACCATCAATAATAATTGTGATGCATAATAGTATATACAAGACTAATTTTAACTATTTGTTCAGTCCCTAAAACACTAACAATAACCTACTTACCCAAATCCACAAGGAAAATAACAATCCAACATTATACGATTAAAATATCAAATCTGTGTGAATCTAAACAATAATATAATCTTGATATAAAACAATCTAAATAAATTCCCAAATGATACAAACTACTGTCAATAATATATATATATATAAATTCTCTGAATATAAAAGATCCAAATATGATGAAATATAAACAAAATCTTCTGATCATCCTCATTCAAACATCACAAGTAATCCATAACTCATTAATTTAAAAGGATTAGAAATAACAGAAAATCATAAGTTAAAAACTCAATAAATCTTTACATATATATATATATATATATAAGAAAGAACATACCCAACAAAACAAAATGGAGGAATGAAATACAATAAAACACATGTAAAAATCTGGTATTTCAAATGATCAAAAAGTCAATGTCTAATGTCAAAATCCCAAATATGATTTTATAAATAAAATTTGTAATTAATATATAAAATAGTTCAAAATACGAAATCATTTAAAGGGTTCATTTCTCTAAAAATAACCATATAAATAGTATTTTTGAGTGTTACATTGCCCGCGATTCCTTTCTCATTCATTGGATTAGGAAAATCCAATGATAAATTTTGGACTTTAAAAATAATCATTTAAGTATTTTTTGAATACTTTTTTATGTTTAAATTTTACATTTAATTAATATTAACATTAAAAAAAATAAAAAATAACTATTTTAAAAATATTTATATAGGGATGGGTTGACGAGATTTAGGAAATTTCTATTTTTTAAAGGATAAAGAGACTTGTTCTCCAAATTTTAATTTTATATTTTTAAAAAAATAATTATGATGGGTAGGCCTATAGTAGGTAAGCCCAATAAGAAAAACGACCTAAAGTTCAGAAAAGCCCAGATACGTGTTAGACGGTCAATGCTAGCATTGACCACATGAAGCACCAACCAGGCAGCCAACGTGCTCCCTCAAGACGGTCAATATTCCTGTTGACCGAAAGTACTATAGCAGCAGGCCGCGAAAAGATAAAAAACCTAATATAGGTCAGGCCCAATTTGACGGACGTTTCCATACACGACAAGCAATGGTCATTTTTCCTAATTTCACGTCCTCATTGAAGCCAATCTTCCCTAAAGAAGGTACTAACAGATTCAACGCCTTTTCTATGAGAAAGGCACCTGATTCTCTCTTCCTGCCTACGATGTAGCCTAACTGTAACAAAAGTATAGAAGGAAGGCAAATAATCTGGAGGCCCGTTGCCCGCTCAGAAAGAAAACGATCCCATCAGATTGCACCAGTCAAGCTTTCCTGCTCAATGAAGGCCGCCCAACACGAGGCAGGGATCACACCTTCTTGACCAAAGAAGGTCGCACTTTCCACCGTCTATATAACCCCACGGAGTCTCCACTCTGGAGGAACACGAACACAGACGCAAGAAAGACAATGTAGTGCTACTACAGAAAAAAATCATTGAGCATACTTACACTCGTACCTAAGTGAATAATCGCTTACTTCGCTAATCCCACTCCAAACCATCAGATTCTAGAGACTTCGCCAACTCCCCGAGATCCATCCTTCTAAGCTTCCACGCTTTCAGGACGTAGCTTCCCACTTGTTCATTGCGAACATCGAGTTGGGAAACTATACTCTCAACAAGTCATGGGAACGTCTTTTACATCTAAGGGCCAACACTCCTACCGATCTTAATCTAGCTCCCTATCTCGTTTTACTTTTCAGTTTACCTTCTTGAAGTTCGAAGGCTTGTTGCTAACTTAAGTGTCGAAATGTTTTCGATGAGATAATATCCTGCTGACATCTGACCTCTTATTTATTGTAGTGGTGTGCAGGGTCCAGAGTCAGGGAATGGAGCCGGATCCAAACGATCAAGCGAATCCGAATCTGTTCGAAGTCGGATCCAGGTACGCATCAAATTATAATTTAATTATATTTAAAAAATTAAAATTTAATTAAAATTAATTATTTTAAAATATTTAAATTATAATTATTTATTTAAAAATAAATAATTAAAATAAAGATAATAAATTTTCGTATCTTCCGAAAATATGGATCCTGAATCCTGGTCGATGGGCGTGGCCGCGTCCTCACTCCGTGGACAAAGCCACTCTCCCGCATTGGAGAATACCTGCCTTTAAAATTCAATCCTCTTCACCCGCAGAGAGGGAAAAAGAAGGCGAGAAGCAGCCCATCAAAATGCACCCAGTGGTTGGGTGACGATGAGAAATCTGCTGATCATCACTGCCTCTTCCACCTCTTCGCCCTCCATCATCACCCTTCATTGCCAGACCCTCTTCAAGCCCAATGCTTCCTTCTCCAAACCCTCTTCATCACTACCCTCCTCAATCTCTGGACACCCTCTACTACTCTCATCGTTTGTGTTGAATCAATCAAACAGCAACCGCAGGAACAATCTTTCCAACTGTGCCAACACTGCATCCAAGCTCGTCGGAGAGGGGCGGTTTCAGGATTTTGGTATGATTATGGAAAGTGTGTTGAGTTGCGGTGTCATTAGGCCCTTCGACATCGGCCGATTGTTGGATTCGAAGCTTTTGTTGCGAGGAATTGTTAAGGTTCTCAGAGAAGGGAGGGTTATGAGTGTTGTTGAGTTGTTGGGTAGTATTGAGAAATTGGGTATTGATGTTTTGGGTCTGTTTGATGGGTCTGCTATGGAGTTGCTTGCTGGAGAGTGTCACAGGATTGTAAGCAATGGAAAAGTGGAGGAAGCAGTAGAAGTGATGGAAATTCTAGCAGGTAGTTTTGGAAATCATATTTTTGGTTTTCGATTTTTCGTCTGGTGAGTTTAAGAATTTCTCATAAACATTGGATTTATCACTTGATTTCTGAAATTATGCTTCTAAATTTATGTTTTGAAGCTGGAGAATAGGTGTTGGAACGAGATTGTTGATTGGTACTTTCGAATGACGTAGTGGGTTTTAACAAATTAAAGTTGATGGAAATTCTAGCAGTTACTCTGCAGGATGATTTTTTTTTTTTTTGGGTCCTTCACTCTTCCATATTGCATGTTTATGTTTTTATTTCGCTGTAAATGTTGAATTCATCAATTGATTATGCCAAGTTTTACTCACGAATTATGTCTAGATGCATGAAATAAGCTAGCGAAACGTACTTCTGGAATTACATTTTGAGTTGAAGCTTAAGGGTAGTGCAGTTGGTGTTTGATTCCTGTGGATCCGTATTTGGCATTGTTCAAGTCGCACCACTTTTCCTTTCTTTGTTATTAGCCTTATAAGCCCAAAAGAATAACGGTGCGTTTTGAATAATGAATTCTTGGATTGAAGTGTATGAGTTTATCCATGAAGAAAGTAGTAGCCAAATTACTAATCAGGTGTTTATCATTGTTTTCTTAAGTTTTCTCTTTATTCTTTCCTTTTCTTTTTTTTTTAACAGAGAATTCTGTGAAAACTATGATGTGCATCTAGCCCGATTTTTTATTCAGGCAGGAATATTGTAGTTATGCTAGGAGCGGAGGGCTGGTTGTGATTGCTGGCTTGGTTTCTGCATTTTATTTTTTCTGATAATTCTTTTTCCAATCTTGATTCATTTTTCTTTATATATGTGTATGTTTATAATTAAATATCCATATTATATATGCTGCCACGTGAACTGTTGTTCCAGATAGGTTAAAAGATACATTGGTTGCATTTGTTTCAAGATAGCGTGCCTTGTGAATGCTTCTTGTTTTTCTGCATGTTTGGTCCCTTCAGAAAATACCAAAGAAATATCATATTTGACATTTCTTTTGGAGGAGATTTGTCTTCCTTCACCTCTAAACTCCTTTCACTTACATCACAAGTAGTATTTTCTACAAAATGTAACGAGAAGTCTCCTACTTATTCAGGTTTTGAGTTCCCAATCAGACAGCTGGTCAAGCCAAATGACATGATAACAATATGCATTAACAAACGCAACCCACATATGGCTGTAAGGTATGAGACCTTATGATGATTTAGTTGGTTAGTTTTGAGAAAGCAAGGGTCAATTGGCCTCTAAAAGAAGGTTCTTGGAATAACTCTTTGTGTGTTCTGCATTGCTGATACCATCCTAATTAATGCCATTTTGTCAAATCACTAATTACGTAAAATGTGTTTTGCCCCCAGATATTTCCCTTTTGAATCATAAATGATTTCGATCACTTCATAAGTCTTATTGATTTGGAAGGTGGGTATGACACATGGACAAAAATATTGGTGTTGATATCGGTCGTGACCATATCGGTGTTGGATTTATCGGGTAGCATGTGTCAGTATTGGGGATATATTGAAAAAAATTCTAATAATCTTAAACTGATAGAACATTATCGGTTGATATATTAGTCATATTGGCTAATATATTGGTCAAATGCTTATTGTTATCATATTGCAATATTGTCTTAGTATTGGGAATAGGGCTCAATGTCAACACATATTGGCCGATATTTTCAAAAGTTGTATAGCATTTGTTTAGCATTTTTCACCATGCCCATGCCACATATGTAGAGGCAGTAATTTTTACCCAACCTGTGGCTGTAAGTGCTGTTCAGTTAGTAGTTTTGATTTGATAAATTACTTATAAAAGGAGAAAGGTTTCAAGGATAAGTGGTTCTGAACACCCCTTACTGTTGTTCACACTGATAAATTGTCATTTAATATAGGTGACTGTTGAAAAACTTAGGAAATTACCCGCTGCTTGTTGTGGAACTTCCAGTTCCAATCAAAGCTTATGGATCCGTAAATGGATTTGTATGTGTAGCCACTTTAGTCATGCTTGTTGTTTCTTGAACTTATCTTTTTCTAGGAAAATGGTAGACTGGAAATTATTATTATTATTATTTTTTGTGATTCTTCATTCATCAGAAGGATGCATTGGTGATTAACTAGTTGAAATGAAGAGAGCATACAATTTAAACAATCAACTCCTTGCCACCACCAGGTGTGATCTGGGGAGCTTTTAATGATAAATTTTTGCATTGCAGGGTCCCTGCCATCTTTAACCTGTGAACTAGGGCTTGAATGGGCATTGCCCTAATATTATATGAAAAAGGATGCTCATTTTCTTAATGCCTAGATCACTAACATTTTTTCAACTTGCTGTTGTTATGTTAGCTATGGTGCGCTTTCTCTCCTTATCTCACTTTAGAAAGATTTTGCATTAACTGATTACGCTTCATCTCATCTCACCCTCTGAAGCATATAAATCTACCTGATTGATGAAGACTTGAACCGAACTGCTCTTTATTCTTTGAATCTGAGCAACATATTTCATTGATGCTTTCTTATAAGGATATCTATTCAATTCATTTTGTCTTATTGCTTAAGTTGAAAGAAAGATATAAGAAAAAGTTTATGTTTGTTGAAGTTGGCTCATTCATGCTAGTTGTCTTAAAGTTATGAGTCTGAACAATGTTCACCAACTTTCCTATGTTAATCTTGTTCATAATTTGTACTTTCAGCATAAACCAAATAGTTCTATCCTGATCAAGTGATCAAATCTCCAGGTTTACAGGACCTTACTTATCTAGGATGGCAGTTGTTTTGACATTTTTTGAGGGATAAAACAACTTCTTGGTTTTACTGCTGTGCTTTAAATGATTGATACTTTTAGGATGCATAAATGGTGGAAATTACCCAAACATGTTTATGGGGCCTACTGCACGGCAAGCATGACAAGCTGCTAAAATGGAATATTGACTAATATCAGGATTCATTTTATAGATTCGGTCAAGAATCAATGGATGACTGTAAGAAATTCGTTAACGTTCATTTGGATTGCTGAACTAGAATTTGAAAATATAAGTCTAATTCAAATTATGTTAGAAATTGGAATTGAAATTGGGTAGAATTCAAATTTTGTTGTTAAAATTGTATAAGGAATTATAATTCTAAGAGAAAATATAAAATTGAGGTATAATTATTTTTTTAATCCATACAAAAATATAAAAAAAATTAGTTTAGTATAAATTATAATTTTTTATTTTATTATATTTAATATAATAAAGTTTTATTAAATCTTATTTTTGGATATAGATAATATGTTATGGATACATATATTTTTAGACAATACTATTTATTAAAATATTGACTTTTAAGTTTTTAAATGATACTTTTATATACACTTTAAAAAATAAATTAAAAAAATAGAATTCTATTCGGCCCATCTTTGTCTGATCCAAACAACCAAAAATATTTTATTCAATGGATCTCACTTCATTTAGTTTTATCATATCTAATTTATATATAATTCCAGCCTCAAAATTAAAATTCTTTGTTCTACTTCTAAAAATTACAAATAACTATTTTATACTATTTTTCTGTTTCTAGGAGTTAAAAACATGGAATTATAATTCGAATTCAATCTGATGCCAAACAATACAAGTGGAATTAGATCTGGAATTTGAATTCCAATTCCGAAATCCAAGTGCAACCAAATGGGTCCTAAGGGTATTATAAAATCTATTGCTGATGCTCAGATCCACAAAAAACCCTGAAGTATCTGAGTATCTGTAAAGGGCGTGAAACTAAGACATGATCAGCTGCAATAGAATGTCTTTCAAAAGAATTCTGAAGTTCTCGTTGCCTTATCAAGGCAACCAAACATGAAGGCAGCGACACAAACGAACCTGGCAAATGAAATAGGTTTGTCTCATTATTTAGAGTTTGCATTCATTCACAATTTGAGCAGCTTAAAAGGCTTCAGTTAGTTGCGAAGTTGCAAAATTTTTTTCTTCAATTGGAGCTTCAGATATTGATTTAGGTACTCATCAGTTTTCACGCTTTTGTCTTCCAGTAATCATGGATTTTAGGGGGCGAGATGGAAAAATGTAGTCTTTTACGAATAAGATCTCTAGTTTGGGTTCCAATCAAAATCTTGATGTTAGTGGTTTTTTTGGTATCCTTGGTTGATATTAATTGTACAGAATGCTATATCAATGCTACAAGATTTTTCCGTAGCTGTGGAAGTCATCAACAGAATGCTATATCAATGCTACAAGATTTTTCTGTAGCTGTAGAAGTCATCAGTGAATTTTATGGCCTTGATCACGAGAAAGATTATAGAATCCAGTCTGGATTTCAATAAAAAATAGTTTGAAATCAGCTTGTACATTTAAGTATGCAGTTGAGATTTGTATCTTTTTCTTATTAATGGAAAATGTGACAAGCATTTTTGGCTTTATGGAACAAATGTCTCTTGTTCATTAGTAGCTTTTACATGAAACAAGTTGACAACTCACTGAGTGAAACCATCATGTTTTATCCTAAGTTCTTACATTATAGAGAAGGCTGTGAAGTATTTAAGTGTAGGGGCGGCATTAGGGATACACCTTTTGGACACACTTAGATGATGTTGTGTTCCAGCCATTTACCTAAAAATAAGTAGATAGATGGATGTCACATGCCCCGAGTGTTTCCAAAGGATATCCTCCAAACTTTTCTCTTAAAGATGTCCTTTTGATATTTCTTCATCAGCAAATAATTTTGAATGTGATATTCATTTGTTTTCTCTAGTCCATTTCAGTATCTGGAGAAGTTCCTTCTTTCATGGCCACAAATTTTCTGAACACAAATGGTTACATCATATATGTGTCTAATTTTGCTATCCAGATTATCAATTAAAAATTTCTTATGAAGTTGTTGATGTTAGACCAGTATCCTCATCCACTTGATATTCACTATGCATTTGTGAATTTGTCATCAGAAGCATCATATCCATGGATAAAAATACTGGTATGGCTCATGGCCATATCTGTATAGGTTATATTGATTAATACTTATCAGTGTTAGATATATGGAAGAAAAAATTTTTAAGAATTATAAACTGATAAAGCAGTATTGGCCGATTTATTGACTGAATATTGAGCATGTTGGCCGGTATATCATTGATACAATTATATATTGTGATATCATAGTAGTGGGACATGTCGGTATCAAAGGGCGTGATAGATATATATTGGCTAATATTTATATATATTAGTTGATATTTACATTGAAGTGAATTCTATATACTAGAAATTGCTTTATGATTTATCAAAACAGCATTCTTTCCAATGATAGCTGCAAACAAAGTATGTGTTGCATCAGTCCCTACTGTTTTTTTTTATATGAGGAGCTGTACACATGCCCTATAGCTTTTTGCAGGTATGCTTGTCTCCTTCCGCATGTGCATATATTGATTTGCACCATCATTAAAGAATTTGGAAAGAGAGTGGATCTTGATTCTGCTTTGACTGTTTTTGAAGCTTCTGAGAAGAAGTTGGGTGGTCATAATATGTATGTTTATCGTGCGATAATCGATGTTTGTGGTCTCTGTGGCAATTGCTCCAAATCTAGGTCAATCTATGAGGTACCTGCTTAAACAATTCTTTTGATGATTGTATAAAATATTATGATGTTTAGCTTGGCTAATATGCATATCCTCTTCCATTCTATTACTTGTGAAATTAGTACCACTGAGTTTGGTTTTTTTTTTTTTTTTTGGTGGGGAGGGATATGATGTTATTTATGCACGTTCCTCAGTCATTTTCCCCCTCTAGGAATCAACATTGTGTCTTGGATCATAATTGATCTGATATGCATCAGAAACCTGTGGTTGGAGCTTTAACAATAGCAGCAGTTAAACAGCATTTTCAGAAGTTAAATTTGGCATTGTAGGGAGAAATGTTGGAAGCATAACAACTATAATTTACATTTTTGGTTAAAAAATTATAGGATTCTAAAAAACATTTTGGTGTGGTTTGATGATATAACTAAGATTTCATGAAGCATATAGAATTTCATGAGAAATCCTATCTGCCAAACTACAAAAAAAAAAAAAAAAAAAAGAGGGAAAAAAAGACTCTCAATATGTCATGTAGACCAAAGAACAACTTTAATCCCATGGATTATGTAGATGAATGTAGTTATGGTGAGCCAGAACTTCTATAAGGTTTTTATTTTTTTGGTAAGTTCTTGATAAGGTTGTTAGTTATGTCAATATTACTGTTTTATGATCTTAATTGTAGGCAATATTCTATAAGTTTGAAGGTTTCCAAACTAGACTTGATCAGATTTAAGCCTCCCGACAAGCCCGATTTGACCGACTCAAAAATTTTATAGGGTTTAGTCAAGTTGTATTAGTATTAGAGATGGATATGGTCAAACAATTAGGTCTTGTTAATTTTTTGGGCTGTGCATGTCACAAAAGAAAGTGACTGGTTCGGCTCAATCCAGCCCGGATTATGAATCTTTTTATGAACACATTTTTATTTTAGATAAAACCAAGTTTAAAAAAATTTCATTAGACTATTTTTGTGTGATTATTAACTTTTTATTTAAAGATTATTCATTTAAATGTATATTTACGCAATATTTTAATCTAATATATTATAGTTTTTAAAATATTATATATTTTTAGATATTTTTTATGTGTATATGAAATTTTGAATAAAAATACTCAAAAATAAAAAAAAATATGGATTGGACTGAACTGACCCAATTTGGATTATGGATGGGCATAGTTATTGTTTTTGGCTTGTGTGACTAGGCCATGTCTACTACTGACTAACTTAGTGGTCACAAATTTCACCTAAATCTAGCCCTTGTCTAATCTGAATTCCGTTTTGATTAGGTCTATTCCAAACCCCTTTTACCACTTAGATGCAAGATTTCCCAGGTCTATGCCGCTCTTATTTACTCTCGCTTTATTCATTAGTGGACTACCTGGCTCGTGTTTCAAGCACTTAAACCATCTTAAATGCTTGTTGCCTGTCCCCCATTTTTGTAGGCTTTACTTCTGACTACTACTATGTGCTTATTTATTACTTTATTAACCATGGACAAGCAACTCATCCACCATAAAATTCATATTTTGATTACAATCTGTATTTTGTTTCCCAAGTACCTAACATTCTAATTGATGTGAAATAGCTGCATTAACAAACACTATAAAAGTATTCTATTTAATGATAGAGTTGTTGGATGATCACATAAAATTTCGTATTCAATGCCTTCTTGTTGGTGCATTAGTGTAAGTTATGGATGAAAATATCGGTATTGGTATCGATATTTGACGTGGCGATATTAGTGTTAAACATATTGGATAATACATATTGATATTAGATACATTAGAAGAAAAAATACATCTAAAAATTATAGGCCTGACAGGATTGTGTTGTTTGATATATTAGCCAAATATCGAATATGTCAGCAGATACTTTGAATATCATCAATATCTCGTTATATATTACTGATATAACATATTGCGATATTATTGTAGCATTAGTAAATATCAGTATCGGAAGGCTTGATACTTTTACATATTGGCTGATATTAATATCAATGTAAGCTAATTTTGATTAAAAATTTTTATTTTCTCCTCCTAAGGTCTTAACTCCCACAAAATCTTGTCAGCATTATGCTCCATTTTCATCTTAAATTAACTATGAAACTTTCCCATTTACTATGTTGTTGCTGGGTTCATATTACCCAACCACCAAAAAACAAGGCAAGAGGAAACTTGCTAAAGATAAGCACATCCATGAGACAACATTATGTGGTTCAACACTAGGTGCTGTAGTTGTAGCTATTGATAGATTTGCTGGGAAACATTATTATAGGAAGCATTTTACACTCTTGAAAGATTAGGTTATTTTGGATAAATTTTGATTAATATTTCATAATTTCTATTTTTGGATATCTTAATGTTATGCCGTGTTATTTCATTTCTCAGTTGGAGTAGCTCCTTAGTTACAGTTGGATTCTAGTTTATTATATAAATAGTCAATGCACTAACTCTTCAGTATTGCATGGCTATTGAATTGTTTTGATTCCGTGAATTGCCTCTACCCTTCTAAATTTTCCTCCTTTCATTTGATTTATCCCTTCTTTTATTCCTCCTCTATTCTCCCCTTCCGGTTCTACATCACTATTGGTACCTCTTAAGAAGTATGGACACGACAAGGGATGCAGATATAACACGATATGACACACCAACACACTTGTTCTAGAAACCAGGACAAGATATGTAGGGTCATGTTAATTAAAATCATAGTTTATTATTTTTATAATTGTTGAACAATACTATTTTATCCTAAATTAATAATAAATATGTATATTTCTTATTTCTTTACCAAAAAAAATCATAAGAAAATATATAATAGAACTAATATAAGTAAGTTATGATATTACATTTTTAACAAGTTCTTATTGTATAATAATAATAATGATATAGTTAATAAATAAAGGCAAAACTTGATATAGTAAATTTTTTTATATATCAATCAATATTTACATTTTTATTTTATCATTTCGCACATTGTCATTGCCAAATGATACAAAATATAAGCAAAAATTATTAACGAAAACGTGTTCCAAATGTGGTCGACCATGTCAAAATTTAAAAAAATAGACACATGTATCCGATACTTGTCGAACACCTATACTTTATCTGCAAAAGAGTGTCTATGTTTCATAGGGTACCTTCACCATTAATTAAACACATGTAAATATCGATCATTATTACCAATATCGGTATCAGTATAGGACCCTAATATCAATATTTTTTGATATCGTAACAATATCATAATATATTGCCTGGAATTCAAAATAGTGGCTGGTTTACTCGATATTCAAGATATTGGCTAATACATTAGATATTTGGCTAGTATATCGGTTGATACAACATTGCCAACCCATGATTCTCAATTTTTTTTTTTTAATATCCGATAGTGATACATATAGTTCAATGCGTGTGATATCGATATGACCGTGACAAAGGTTGACATTTTCATCCATGGTCCAACAATGCAATTCCACCATCAAGATCAACAAATTACAAGAGAACTCATCCACTCTCCTTTGTGAACCCACAACACCTTTTCCCCCAAACTCGATGCAAGAATAATGCCATAAAAGGTTGTTGAAAGAACTATTTTGCAGAGAAAAATCCCAACTTCTATTGTTGTCAAGCTTTCCTCACAGTTCTCTGTTGGCTTCATTCAAACTTTTGCTCCTAGCCTTTGGCATACCATACTGGTAAGTCAGGAAATTCTCAGTACTGTGCATATCGAAGTAATGCCAACAGCAGCTTAATTTTCCCATGCAAGAAGCACCAGAAAGTTGTTATTCTCCCCATTTTATAGTCCTCCCATATCTCTAATTTGTAAGGATTTCATCTTGGTAACTTGGATAGCTAGGATTTTGAATCCACCCAACACATTTTAATGTGTTGTTTATAATTTTTGCTGTCTAAGTTCCAGAATGAAATTTTCACTGTTGAAAGTATGATGGAGGATCATGGATGAAAATATTGTTGTTGGTATTCGTTGCATCCATATCAGTTTTGAACATATCGGATAACATATATTGCTGTCGGATACATTGGAAGAATTTTTTTATAACTATGAGTTGATAGGATTGTATCGGTCGATACATCAGCAAAATATTGTATATATCAGCCCATGTCTTGAAATCAGCTGATATACCACAACATATCACTGATACGAGAATATATTCTAATATTGTTGTGGTATTAGAAAATATCAATATTATGGGGTACAATACCTATATATATTGGATGATATTTACATCATTTGCCGATATTTACATCTATAGGAAGGATTGAATATGAGAGGACCTTAACAAGGCTCAAAGCAGATATGAGCAACTTCTAATTTTCCGATTTGACAGGCACCAGCTTTGAGCCTTCCTGGCATTTCTATGAAGGCTTGTTTGCCAAATGTACAGTTCTAACTTCCTTCATTTTCGGCTGCTTTTTCCTTATTCAGTTGGTGATTTCATGTCAATGTCAACAATTCTGAAAATAATTTATCCAATAAAAACCACAAGCATATCCCACTTCTTTCTTTGAATTTTCCATTACCGAGTTCAAGCCTCAATGCTTGATCTCCATGGATTCTACCTGAACTGGATTTTATATGCTCTTTTAGTCTTTCTTCAATCACTGTTTTTCAATGTTTAATTGTAGGGCTTATGGGTGTTTTATCTTGTGATAGTGGTGATTTGTAATGTCTCCCTTGTTTTTGGATTTTGGTACTAAAAATGTTTCCCTCCACTAATTAGGCATTTTCATATTGTTTAGATTTTTATGTTGAGCAAACTACTCAATTATGTTGCCATTGTCTGCGAAGATTTCCCAGAGTTTGTTGGATTTCACATTTTTCAATACCTTCCTAAGGCATTTTTGAACTTCTTATACTCCACTTTTGTAAGACCATTTGAAATTCTTCAGATTTCTCTATGGTCAAATCTAGATTTATTCTTCCTACTTTTTTAACAAATTACAAGAGAACTCATCCACTCTTTTGTGAACCCACAACACCTTTTCCCCCAAACTCGATGCAAGAATAATGCCATAAAAGGTTGTTGAAAGAACTATTTTGCAGAGAAAAATCCCTACTTCTATTGTTGTCAAGCTTTCCTCACAGTTCTCTGTTGGCTTCATTCAAACTTTTGCTCCTAGCCTTTGGTATACCATACTGGTAAGTCAGGAAATTCTCAGTACTGCGCATATTGAAGTAATGCCAACAGCAGCTTAATTTTCCCATGCAAGAAGCACCAGAAAGTTGTTATTCTTCCCATTTTATAGTCCTCCCATATCTCTAATTTGTAAGGATTTCATCTTGGTAACTTAGACTGCTAGGATTTTGAATCCATCCAACACATTTTAATGTGTTGTTTATAATTTTTGCTGTCTAAGTTCCAGGATGAAATTTTCACTGTTGAAAGTATGGAGGATCATGGATGAAAATATTGTTGTTTGTATTGGTTGCATCCATATCAGTTTTGTACATATCGGATAACATATATTGTTGTCCGATACATTGGAAGAATTTTTTTATAACTATGAGTTGATAGGATTGTATCCGTCGATACATCAGCAAAATATTGTATATATCAGCCCATGTCTTGAAATCAGCTGATATACCACAATATATCACTGATACGAAAATATATTCTAATATTGTTGTGGTATTAGAAAATATCAATATTATGGGGTACAATACCTATATATATTGGACGATATTAACATCATTTGCCGATATTTACATCTATAGGAAGGATTGAATATGAGAGGGCCTTAACAAGGCTCAAAGTAGGTATGAGCAACTTCTAATTTTCCGATATGACAGGCACCAGCTTTGAGCCTTCCTGGCATTTCTTTGAAGGCTTGTTTGCCAAATGTACAGTTCTAACTTCCTTCATTTTCAGCTGCTTTTTCCTTATTCAGTTGGTGATTTCATGTCAATGTCAACAATTCTGAAAATAATTTATCCAATAAAAACCACAAGCATATCCCACTTCTTTCTTTGAACTTTTCCATTACCGAGTTCAAGCCTCAATGCTTGATCTCCATGGATTCTACCTGAACTGGCTTTTATATGCTCTTTTAGTCTTTCTTCAATCACTGTTTTTCAATGTTTAATTGTAGGGCTTATGGGTGTTTTATTTTGTGATAGTGGTGATTTGTAATGTCTCCCTTGTTTTTGGATTTTGGTACTAAAAGTGTTTCCCTCCACTAATTAGGCATTTTCATATTCTTTAGATTTTTATGTTGAGCAAACCACTCAATTATGTTGCCATTGTCTGCGAAGATTTCCCGAAGTTTGTTGGATTTCACATTTTTCAATACCTTCCTAAGGCATTTTTGAACTTCTTATACTCCACTTTTGTAAGACGATTTGAAATTCTTCAGATTTCTCTATGGTCAAATCTAGATTTATTCTTCCTACTTTTTTGTAAATTTATCATTGCAGTTTTGTTCTTTTATTTGATGTCATTTTAAATTTTTTTCCCCAATAAGGGTCTATTTGTATCTAGAATTGGAACTTGAAATTGAAATGTAAGTCTAATTCCAATTCTGTAGAATTAGAATTGGATAGAATTAGAATCTTGTTATTTAGATTGTATAAGTAATTACAATTCCGAGAAAAAAAAATAAATTTAATGTATGGTTGATTTTTTAATCCTTACAAAATTGTATATTCAATGTGATTTAATTTTATAAAATCTCATTTTTGATATAGATATATGTATGGACAATACTCACTATTAGAATGTTGGTTTTTAAATTTTTAAATAATACTTCTACATAATTTATATAAAATGAATTAAAAAACAAAATCATGGTCACCCCACATCTATTGAGCCCAAAAAACCAATAATATTTTATTCATTGAGTCTTGTCTTAAGTTATATCATATCTAATTAATAGACTATTCTCAGTAGCAGAATTATAATTATTTATTCTACTCTTAAAATTTATAAAGAAATATTATACTCAAAATTTCAATTCTAAGGAATTGGAATATTGAATTAGAATTTCAATTTCATTTAACATCAAACAACAGAATTAGAATTAGACTTTGAATTCAAATTTGAATTCCAAATTCTAGGTGCAACTAAACGGGGCTTTAGTTAGCTTTGTTCTTCTTCTCTTTCTCTTGGCTGATCAAACTTTATTTGTCTCTTTCCATCTTGAGAGGCTAAATTACACGATGCAGGTTTTCTTTGTCAATGACACATTTTTCCTGATGGGAAAAAGCTCCAAGTTTTACTTCATAAAGGGCTTCACCACCATATAACTTTTGAAGTTTCCCTATTTCTTCATTGTTTCTTTATAACACATTGATATAATCTTTAACTGCTCTTTGGTCATTCTACTTTGCAATAGCCTGCCCTTGCATTCTCTGTTGACTTCTTTTCTTAGTGATTCTGCATTTTATTCCCTATTTGTGCACTTCTATTATCTCCTACTTTTACATGCCTTCTTGCATCACTTGATCTTTGAAATTTTTTTGTAGTTATCCCCAAGGTTGCCACAATTGGGATCCTACATTGGTTTGCAATGGTGTTATTGGGATCGAATCATGGATGAAAATATTAGTGTTGGTTGTAGTCATATCGGTATCAGACATATTAAATAATTCATATCTGTATCAAATGTATCGGAAGCAAATAAATTCTATGAATGGTGAGCCAATAGACAAATATTGGCTGAATTAGCTTATATATTGTTCAAATATCGGGTAGCTGTTATTTTGAATATTGGCCAATATATCTCGATACATCATTTATAAGGCCACATATCACGATTTTTCTGTACTATCGGGAAATGTAGGTATCGGATGACCCAATATCGATATATATCAGCCCATATTTCATATCATGGAATGGATTGTAGGATTGGCTCAAGGATCTAGATCCAACAAGCCATAATAACTTATTGGCAAAAACACTGAAATGTACAAAAAAAAAAAAAATCTTTATGATAAAATAAGCCATAATAATTTCTCATGAGGATTGTATAATCTTGTGTGTAATATATATTTCAAATGTCAGTTTTTCTGCAAATAAAAACCCCTCTGGTGAGTTTGAAAAGGGTAAGAAGTACCTAGCCTTATTCTTGTGTTATAGAGAGGTTGTTTCCTCGAAAAAGTAGTCAAGATGATAAAAAAAATAAAGATATTGTGTGTTTTTTTTTTTAAAATCAAAGTAGAACACCAAGAAGGTTAAATTTATTCATGGCAATGGTGTTTAAATTACTATAGCCATTGCTTCAAATATAAATCTATGAATCTAAAGAATAGACTGAATGTTCTTGAATCAACTTATAAAACAGCAATCCTGATTCTATCAGACTCCATTTCATTCTCTATGATTCTACACGATTCCAATGCAAACTTGTGAAAATCCTACTCGAAATAACTAAATACAAACACTGAACATGAGACGAATTCTCGATGTGAAAACACAAAGACAAAGGGTTAGTCTTATATTAGGAAAAGAGAAACTTTATATGAGTCACCCTCATTCTATTTTTGTTTTTTTTGTTTTTTAATTTTAATGATATTTTGTTTGATTAAAAGGAAGTTCCTTAAAAACCTCCACCTTCTCAGTGACAGTTGGATAAATAGGGAATGTTGAAGTGAACTAGAAAGGTTTGGGTTAGCTAGTTCCATCTGATTCTATGAGATATTTTGACAGTGCTTCCTAGTGACATTCTGAGATATTTGGATCATCTTGCATATTTAGAATCATAGGATTACACATCCTAGCTTTCATGTCACTATCCTGACATCAATATTTCTGTCTTCAAATTCAATCGTTTTTAGAATTGTAGATTAATTCTCTCTTCCATTTCATGATTTACATGTAAAAAGGGCAGCCAAATGCTTAATGCTCCTTCATCATGGGGTTTGTTGTATATATACATATACACATACACATACACATACACATACACATACACATACACATACACATACACATATACATATATTTGTATGTATGTAGCCTTACCTTTGAAATGCAGAGTGGTTATTTCCATAGTTTTAACTTGCCATCTCCCAGTCACAATGGAAGGACTTTGTGATTCTTTCAGTCAAAAAAGTCTGCTTGACTTTCGCTTGATCCACTCCTGAAGGCCTTTAAGTATCTACTTATTTACTTAAAGTAAGTGCTGACTCATTTTTGCGAGTAGCTATTGTGAAAAGTGTGCCTCAAATCCATGAGGAAGTTTTGAATGTTTTCAAAAATCAGATGAATCAAAATCTTATTAGGTAAAAAAAGCTGTGGAAATCAATTTGTCAGACTATGAGTGACATATGGCTAAAAGGTGTGGGGAAGCTATGTTGCAATGAGGAAGTCAACTGTTTATCCATGAGGGGATATGAATAATAGATTATGCTTGGTACTAGCTTTTGATGAAAGCTGACTATTTTTTTTTATCTTCATTATTTGTTCTTAGAATATATTAGTTCTTATGTCCCATATTTTATCCATTGATGCAAATATCGATCAATACGTATAAGTATTGGGACCCTTAGATACTGATATTTTTCGATATCGTGACAATATCGTGATATATTTCTATATTGGTTGATATTTAAAATATCGTTTGATATACTAACTTATGATTTTTAGATTTTTTCATTTGATATATTCGATATTGTTATGGCTTGTCCAATATCGATATAACTGCGATTGATACCATTACCAATATTGATATGTTTATCCATGATTTCATCTTTCTCATTTCCCTCAATCCCATGTTTTTTTTTGCTTTCATAATAGCACACCTATTTTCTTTTCATATATCTTGTTTGCTAAGAATCTTCCTCATTATCAGGGGATTTGCTTGCTCGGAAAATCACCCCTAATATATACGTGTTCAATAGTCTGATGAATGTGAATTCCCATGATTTGAATTTCACGATGGACATGTACAAGCAAATGCAAGTAATCATCTTTCTTCCCTTCTATTTGCCCCTCATCTTCTCTCTAACAAGTTCACTTGCACTTGTAGCTGGGCACCATAGATGAAAATATCTAACAATATGTATCGCTTTATTTGCCTCCAATATTGATATTTTCTAATAACTCAAAAATATTGCGATATGTTTTTGTATTGACTATTAGCAATTCTAGGCTCTTGGAATCATGGACTGGGGTAAAAATGCGAAAAAAGTCACCTGAGCAATTTCTCTTGGGCAGTTGAGTCACCCATAGTCTGCTCGTTGGTCCCACTTTTTGAGGTATCTTGGGTAGGAGAGATTCTTGATCGCAGCCATCCTACTAAAATGCAGGAGTTCATGAGAATTGGATCTCCCTTCCTATAGACCATTTAATGTATGCTGATAATTTCTATATCCTTTCCTGATCCTGCCAAGGAATGCCTTGTTATGTAAAATTATAGCTTATAGTTTGGTGTGCATGGAATGAAATATTGGTTAATATATATTATTTTTGGGCCTTTTAATACTGTGACAAATCATGGTATGTTGCCGTATCTGCAATATGTTGGTGTATGTGCAATATATAATGATATATTGGGTGATATTTTCTGTTAGGTTATAGTTGACAATATTTTTTTCTTCAAAATATCTGATATGATATTTATATGAATTGTCTGATATCAATGTGGTTGCGACTTACTGATGTTAATATTTTTCTCCATGATGGTGTAAGTAGGTGTTACTTTCAACTCAAATACTGACGAATATTCGGATATAAATCAAGAATATCCTGAGGATGAGTGCCACAAATGAAAAAGAAAACTTATTTCTAAATTCATCCCTCAGCTTTGGAATGCTCAGCAACTGGTCTCAATCATATTGGTCATATAGGGTGAATGCAATGCTTCAAGATTGGAGTTTGAAGTTCTTTTGTTTTCTCACATAATCTGTCCTTATGTCACTTCCAAAACTATGATGTCTTATATGATCCCATTGACATAATTAAAAAACTGGATAGGAAAACATTTAATTTTGTTTAATAGATGAAAATATCATTATTGGGTCCCCTGATAGCGATATTTCTCAATATCACGATATATTGTCATATAATTTATTGGCAGATATTTAAAATATTGGCTGATATGGTTAATATTTAGTCGATAGATTTCGATACCAGCCGATATGCTAGATATCGACATGTATTCTTTGATATGTTTAATACCGATATGGTCACGATTGATATTAATACCGATACCATCATCTGCATTTCTTTTCTTCTTTTCTTTTAGAATTAGTAAGATTATGAATGCCAAGGGAGCATAGATGAAAGTATCGATATTAGCTGCGACTATATCAGTATCGACTGTATCAGATGTATCAAATGTAGGACTTTGTTTTGCGAATTAGAACTTTGGACATATATCAGCTAATATTACCAAATTAAGTGTATTGGCCGATATATTGTAATATATCAGCGATATGATGACATATAATGATTTTTTAAGGTATTGGAAAATACTGGTATTGGCATATTAGCCAATAATTTACCTCCATGCAATGGAATAACAACTCTTTATACCTCAATATGAAAAGACAAACACCTTAGAGCATCAAGGAATCTGATATTCTTGTGAGCTCTTGCATTTCACTTGTTTCATGTTATCCAAATAATACCAGATGGAAGCAATTTGAAAATTTAATCTTCTTCTTAATCCTGATGAATCATTTCCAATCCTCAGTTTGTCAAGCGTAATTGTAAGGTTCGAGTTTAGAATTTCAAATTAAATCATGATTAATTTGAGAAGTCGAAGTTAATGGGTGATTGATTGCCGTCTGCCGCGTACATATGCTTGTCCTAGGTAGAGAAGTCATGTCTGATGGACGCTTGACCGGAGCTAGACCATGCTTTCTATTGTATTCATGCTCGATGTATGCCTGAAAGATGCTCGAGCACGTTGAGGCAGAATGTCAACATATGACGTGCACTTAAAGAGCGCTCATGCGCCATTAGGTTTGGCTGCAGTGCCTGATGCGTGCTTGTGCGCCAGTTTGCTATATATGTTGTGTCTGGTTTTTTGGTCATTTTCTATCAGATTTTGAGAGAGGAGAGAGGAGGAGAAGAGAGAGAAAGAGAGAGAAGAAGTTAAAGAAGTCAATTTAAATGAATCCATGCAAGAATTTGGTAATTTGGAGTTAAGACAAGTACATTTCCAAGCTTTCCTTCCTTTGTTGACGGTCTTTTCTTAACTTTATGGATATTTTTTGTTCCAAATTCTCATGCATGTCACAATTTCGTAGCTAAAATAATAAAATTTCACATATATGAACTCTCACTCTCATTCTTCACCATTTTTGTGCAAATCAAGTTCTTAGTTTATGTATTTTGGGCTATTAAATTATTTTCTTGAAATTTTCTTGCATGCATGTATTGAATTTATGGTTAAATGTCTCTCCTATACTTTAAATTCGTATATAATGTTTTGTATGTTTAAATTTGCTAAATATATGATTTGTATGTTCTGATATTTCTTAAAATTTGCCCTGCGTGTTTGCTCATGGAGATAAATTACTGATTTTTTGCACTAACTTGCCAAGAGCAATTCTACTTGTTTAAAAGCGTTATAATTTAACCTTTCATGTTTTAAAATAAGTATGTGTGAGTTCCTGCACAAATCTTATACAATGCATGTAAAAAAATTAATGAAATTTTGAAGGAAAACTCTACAAATTGTTAAAGGAATAAGAATATTTTCTCCGAATTGAGAAAATACAAGAATTTTGTGAAATTACATAGAGTTTTTATTTGTTTAAATTTTGGATCATTGTAATAAGTTTAGCGGTGGTATATTATGGTATGTTTTAGTATATTATAGTGGTGATCATGGTTTGAATCTATCATCCGAGGGAAGTAACTTTTGGCCTTGTCTATAGGATTATATGTACGATGGCCTACCTACGGGTCTTAAATAGTAGCATAAGGATTTTGGTTGTGCGAAAATAAATATAACCTGGGTTTTGATTATCCGCTTCTTTAGTCGGTAAGGTCCTACTTGCCCTTAGTCTCTAAGAATTTGCATAATTTAACATAAATTGCAAGGCACAATCTGAATAGGAATGGTAACAAGGAATTTAAAAAGCTGTACACATTTGTTGTGGAAATTTATAGCATTTCATCTGAATTTGATCCATTGCTCATTCAGCATGTTTTTATGTAAATCATATGTTTAATTATGGAATCATATACTTTACTGAGCTTTCGGCTCGCTCATGTTTTGTTTTTCACTAACCCCATTCAGATTAGCGACTTGAGTACTTGCAGAATGAGTAGGAGACATGAAAGAAGAGATATCCAAAGAGATTAGAATTAGAAATGTTGGTTATTTAATGATATATTTTGTTCCAATTAGTAAATTATAATGTTTATATTATTCGAACTGCGGTCTGTAATTAAACGAATGAATGTTGGTTTATCTAGTATCAGTCTATTGTGGATGTAGTTTGCTCTAATATTTGGACTAGACAGGACTCCTCATGTAGGGCCTGGCGTTATGATATGGTCGGCATTTTGAGCCACTTCTGTGTGTGGCAAATTTGGGTCTTTTGGTTCGATCAATTAATATTTTTGGGTCAGTCGAAATATCGACTTGTAGGTCGCGTCCGAAAGTTAATTGAGTTTATTAATTGTTAATAAAATGATATTGCTAATAATCATTATTCGGTTTTGTTACGGGGATGTGACATTAACCATCTAAAACCTATGCAGTCTCCAATGAGCCTCTTTTTCTGAATGTGATTCAAAGTAAGACACCTGTCCATTTGGCTTTTGCGAGACCAAAAAGAGACTCTTTGGGGAAGAAGCTGACCAGAGGGAAGGGAAGAGGAAGAGACCAGCAAGAGGGGAGGGAGAGACAACACTATGTGGCAGTTATAATAACGGTAATATTGTTCATTAGTAACTGATGGGGTTCAAATGAAATGGGTCTACGGAGGCCTGACCTATATTGAGTGGGGTAGGGCAATCGATTGCTAAAACCGTGGATGAAAATGTTGTTATTGGTATTGGTCGCAGCCAAATTAATATGAGAAATATCAGAAAAAACGTATTGATATAGGATATATTAGGAGGAATAATATTTCTGAGAATCGTAAGTTGAATGGGCTATACCAACAGATATTTCGAATATCGGCTAATATATTGTGTTGTATTGCTGATACGATAACATATTATGATATTATCGTAGTCGGGCTCTAATATCGATATATATCAGTTGATATTTGCATCAATAATTCATCATGTCCTTCTATGTTTGCCATCAGTATCCCTTCTTCTAAGCTATTGGTGCATTAAAGAATCTGCTGTCTTGTCATGGTAAAATGATTTTCTCACATTATTGAAATTCATGTATCTAGAATCTAGGTGTTGTGGCAGATATGGCAACTTACAATATCCTTTTGAAAGCCTGCTGTCTTGCTGGAAGAGTTGATCTAGCCCAGGATGTTTATAGGGAGGTGCAAAGATTGGAATCAACCGGAGCACTAAAATTGGATGTTTTCACTTACAGCACAATTATAAAGGTATGCATCTCTTCAGTGCAAGGATTTCATCTCAAAGGCATCATAAGTGCGTTCACCATCTCACTGCTCTTGCTTATCACTAACATGTTTGGTTGGATGGAATTGGGTGGGAATAAATTTTGCTGCCTGTGATATTTATTCCCACCTATTTCCCATTATGTCGTTTGGTTGCAAGATAACTGCTGGCAATACATATTACCTGTGAATATTGTTACTACACAAATAGGAATAACCAACTCCGTGTAGGGTGGATTTATTTATTACTAGACAAGTGGAAATATTGATTATCAGTCTCAGCCGGCCCAAACCCGGCTCACCCGTCAGCTACACCGCCACAGACCCCACCTTTGCTGCCCACCTCTGGCAACCCCACATGCACTGACTAGTCCCCCCATAGTTTTTCTGCCCCCATCCTGTTCCCCTCCTTTAGTCACCTTGATGATATTCAAATCTTATTCCAAGAGGTAATATTTATTCCCCACATAAACCAAACAATGTAATATGTATTTTGTTGATGGAAATATCGCCAATATGTATTGATATCTGGACTTTGTAATAATGATATTTCTAGATATTATGACAATATCGTAATATGTTACCGTATCGATGATATATCGTGATATATTGGCCAATATTAAAATATTGACAGATATGACCCTATCAATTTATAATTCTTAGTTTTTTTTTCTTCCGGTATATTTGATACTGATATGTTTTATCCAATATGTTTAATACCGATACAGCTGCGATCGATACTGATATTTTTATCCATAGTATTTTCACATTATTTCTAGTAATACTTATTTCTGGTAATATTTTTTTCATTCCAATTTTATTTCCTTTCAGCAACCAAACAATTGTAAATACGGGCATTCATTATCTATTTGCTTCTGAATACATGTCCGCACTTTTGGTCCATTCACTTGAGTTTGGCCTATCCAGTTGTTTGGAGTATATTTAACTATGTGCGTGAAAGTTGCAGGTATTTGCAGATGCAAAATTATGGCAAATGGCATTGAAAATCAAAGAAGATATGCTATTGGCTGGTGTTACTCCCAATATGGTCACTTGGTCATCGTTGATAAGTGCATGTGCGAATGCAAGTCTCACAGATCAGGCGACTCAATTGTTCAAGAGATGATTACTTCTGGTTGCGAACCGAATTCACAGTGTTTTAACTCACTTCTTCATGCCTGTGTAGAGGCTTGTCAGTATGATCGAGCTTTTCGCCTTTTCCATACTTGGAATACGAAAGGGTTCCCGACTTCATTTACGGAAGGCAGTAAAGATATCCTTCCAGGCGTTAAGCATATTGATGAAGATCTTATTATGTCGCGTTCTTCGAAGTTGGCTAAGAGTATCCTCTTTAGGCCCACAACTACAACATATAATATACTTATGAAGGCTTGCGGCACTGATTATTGCCATGCAAAAGCTTTGATGGATGAGATGAAGACATTGGGACTCTCTCCTAATCATATTAGCTGGTCAATTTTAATTGATATCTGTGGAGCAGCTGGGAATGTAGAGGGTGCTTTGCAGGTAAACCTCAACTCTAGACCCTGCATATTCTAGTCTAGAACAGAGGAATTTTTCTTATCAATATGCTATATGATGGATGAAAATATCGGTACTGGTATTGGTTATTATTATATCGGTATTAGACATGTTAGACAACACGCATTGGTATCAAATTTATTGGAAGAAAAAAAATTCTAAAAATTGTAAAATGAAAGAGTTGTATCATCCATATTGGCCGATGGCACAATATATTGTCGATATGAGAATATATCACGATATTGTTGTGATATCAGGAAATATTGATATAAATGATCTCGATATTAATATTTATTGGCCAATATTGTATTTGCATCAATAGCTATTGTTAGGTCACACTTCCTAAATCTCAATCCTGTAATTAACATTTAACCGATTATTATTAATTAACCAATTTATCATCTAATTAATATTCGAACGTGGATTTCATATTGATATCTTGATCGACAACAATTAAAATAAAATAAACCATGCCCAGGATCCAAAAGTACCACGTCTCATGTGGCTTCGATACCGAGCCAACCGTGACGTTAAACCATACGTAAGGAATGATGCTTGTTTAATACATAATCAGGGTGTGCAATTTGCAAAAAATAAACCATAAATATTGCTGCTAGATAGCCAACAAACATGCTGACAAACCATAAATATTACACTGAAACTGACATCTAATCATCGGACAACCGGCAACCCGAAATAAATCATAAGACCACGATAATCTTTTAACTGAATTTTAACCCATTGTCTGAAATCAAAACATCGACTAAATACATCATTAATCATATTCTAAAGCTGTCTGGAATATCAAAATAATAGATTAAGCTGCCCGAATCTCAATACAATACACCAACTATTATCCGAAAGCCATAATACAACATCTAGATATGTTAACTATTGTTCGGAAACCATAATACATAATTAAAAACTATCAAAACTGTCCGAAAATCATAAAACAACATTAAACATTGTATAATCTCAGATCTAAACTCTTCAAACACAACCATTCTTCATTCCTATTCGTCTGGCAAGAATCCGTGCATTTCATTTGAGGGGATTAGTAAAAACAATAAGGAGTGAGTCAAAAGTTTAGTAAATTATATAATATAATAATGAAACATATATCTTTGCATTAAAAACATATCGGAGGATCAATGCATCAGATTTCTATGATATGCCAAGAAAATTTTATAATAATTACATAAATCAGCTTATGCAAAATTTTTAGATATTTCTTATCATATTCTTACTTAATTTAAATTATCAAATCATGTTCAAACTTGATTTTTTTTAGGGATCAGGGCTAGTAGGTCTTACCGGCAAAAGGAGCGGACAATTAAAGCTTGGGTTATATTTGTTTTCACGCAATCAAATGCCGTACGCTACTTTTTTTGACCTGTAAGTGGGTTGTCGTACATATAATCTTGTAAATGAGGTTGAATACCGCTTCTTACCCACGGATTACAGGTTTGGATATCGATATACCACTATAATATATTAAGGCATGCCATAATATACTATCCGTTGAAATTTGATCATAGTTCAATGCAATTCTTTGGAAAACTCTACACTTATTTTTCATTTTTCTTAATTTTCTCATTTCTGGAGAAAATGATTATATTTTTTGACATAATTGTAGAGATTTTCACATAATTTTGTGAAATTGTTAATATGGAATACCAAATTTAACTTTCTTAATTATGCAGAACCATACTTAGAGCTTAATACAGCAAAATTCAGCATGATTTAATGTAGACATCAGAAACAGCACATGCAAAATAAAATTCAGGACCTTAGTGCAGAAATTAGCAAACATGCAGGGTATTCCACTGAATTTCAGAACATGTAATGGATAATTTAACATGCAGGAACTTGGTTTTAACAATTTACAATCATGTATAAATGTACCTACAAAATTCAGACATGCAGAGACATTAAATCCAAAATTTCAGACATGCAAGTAAATATAGCGCAGAATTTAGTTCATGCTAACAATATACATATACTTGGACATGAAATTCATTTATATTTTGCAGAGAAATCAATAAAATTTACATACATGCTAAATATAAACGTCATAACTTTGAATTCATGTTATGCATAAGTATTTGAACAAGGAAATGCCTAGAGAATTATGAAAGATACTGCAACAATAGAAGAAAAGCTCAGAATGCACTTGTCTTCACTTAATTCTTATCAAAATCTAGTTTGGATCAACTTAAATTGAGCTTCTATGGCCTCTTCTCTCTCATTCTCTTTCTTCTTCTCGTTTGCTTCTCTCTCATCTCTCAAATTGCTCTGAAAAAATGACAGAATTCAGATGGCTACACCTGTTTATACAGAGTGGCGTTTGAGTGCTACTCGGCCGTGCGTCAGGCACCGAGCTAGTGGACTGTAGTTTTCGAGCGCTGCTCGGGCGTACCTCAAGCGGACACAATCTACCAACGACCGCTCAAGTGTCTCTCAATTGAGTCTCAGGCCCTGACCCTACAGCTTTTGACGCTCAAGTGCCAAGTCATCCGAGCTAATTTTGACTTTTTAATCCAATTTCTACATCCTTTGACCTCAATTTTAATTATATTAGTTTAATCAATCAAGATTACTATAAATTAAGGAGTCGGGCCTTACAACTATATCTAAGTCGTAATTTTTTGTTTTCACATATTTGTTATTTAAAATTGTTAGGAGAAGAATTATCCCACCTTGGTTGAGTACAGGGGTAGCCTTTTGATTATAAGTAGGAAGTCTTCATACCCCTTTTGAGGCATCTTTTTAAGGACAAAACCATGTGGGAGGAGTCTATTGACTAGATGTGTCCTATAACCTCCCCAAATTAAATAATACCTTGTATTAGAACAGGTTTGACCTTGAAACTCGAAATATTGCCCTCTGTGGGAATCTATATCGACGCCCTTACTATAGCAGCATGACCACCTCTTTATTGGGGCTATGTTAGGGGATCGTTTGTTGGTTACATAAAGAAGTGGCCTATTTTTTATAGTGAGAATGCTTCTTTCTCTCTTTGAGTTATCTTTTTAAGGATAAAATTGTGCGAGATAGGTCTTGTGATCGAATCCATCGGACTCATTTAGCCAAAGCTGACAATACCTTGAATAGGAATGGGCCTGACCTCAAAACTGAAAAAATAGTTTTATAATTTACTTATACTTACCAACTTCATTATAGGATGATGGTTATATTAGATGGTTGTCAGCCAGCATAAAATTTTATATGATCTTTTATGAATGAATTTTTAAGGTCATCACCCTTTAGCGATGTGAATGTCCCTACTCAAACATGGTGTGAAGAGGATAATTAAATCGAGTAGAATGTCAAAAACGAGTTTATATGGCAAACCTCACTTAGTGAGACTTAAGGCTTTGATGGTGATGTTGTTGTTTATCCATAGTCGTGCTGCGTTACAGTTGCTCAGCTTCATCTATTATCTGCCTGCCTATTGTACAAGTATACAGCAGTAGGATAAAACACCTTGAAACATATTGCTTTCTATAATATATTCATGATGATCTTAGACGTGTCCTCCATTTTTAGCATATCATTAACTATGTATATAGCTACCATGATATTAAGAAATGGCTATTTACCATGGATATAAGTGCTGAGTGGAGTTTGCTTTTGATTTTATAATATATTGCATATACATACATACAATACATACATGTGTGTGTGTGCGCGCGTGTGCGCGCACGATATATACTTATGTATATATATTTATATAATGATTAGTCTACTGGTTATATGTTTGCTTTATTTAGAATGAGTACTTTTTTATGCAAATGAAAAGTAGATTATTACTTTCAACAATGTCAAATGTTTTTTCAGATATACTTTTAACAAGAATATAGGGAGCAATGGTGAATTTGAAGACAGTTATGAGCAGGCAAATTGTGAACTACTCTCCTTCCGCTTGTCAGCGTGTGATGAGTGTAGGTTAAATAATACAGATGGAATGATACAGAATGGTAGAATTTTGTGGATAGGATATAGCAAAGATTTGTCGCTTGCATTGTCAAGTAAAAGAAAAAGAATTGAAGGGAGTGGTGGTTTAAGTATACCAAACAGATTGAAGGAAAAGCCTTTGGAGATAATTTGGGTTATAAATGAAAATATCGGCTGATATATATTACTATCTGGCCGCTCCATACGGATATTTCTAATACTATAATAGTATTGAAATATATTGGTAGATATTTAAAATTCATCGATATATTGGCTTATATTTAATTGTTAGTCTATAATTATTAGAACTTTTTCTTCTAACATATTTTTGATATATCTTATTACTGATATGGCTACGATTAATATGATATAAATGTCGTTATTTTTATCCATGATTGGGGTTAATGTTCCTTTATGGTGAAAAGCATGCTAAACACAAATGTAGTCTATAGCATTTGATGCAGGAAAGGTGACGGAGGATGGAAGGGGGAGAAGAAGAAGCAGCAGGGATGACAGGGGAGAGAGAGGAGACAGATGAGAGGGGAGGGGCAGAATAAGGGGAAAGAGATAGATAATTAGACAACAATTATAATCATAATTTCATCCATTAATAGCTTAAACAATAAAATGAAGATCCTTATGTTAAGAGACCCTATTATTATGTTAATTGTAAAATAAATATTATTTTCTAATTGACGATAACCTATGATTGAAAAATAATGGAAAGAAAATTTAACCTTCCATAGATATTTTTGAGACTACCAAAATTATAAAATTTTAGAAAATTTTGAGATATAATAAAATATAGCAAAAATATAATGAAATAAATTAAGAAATCAAATATTCGGAATATCCTCATCAACATTCCTTTGAAATGGTGGTGTGGATAAAACTGTAATGACATGATGGTGCTTAATGGAATAGGGTCAGAGCTGAGGATGGGATACTGCAGTTTATCTCTAGGGACAAAAAACATACTAAGAAAGGAGAAATGCTCAAAGCTGAAGTTACTGTGAGGAGAAGGAGGAGAATAAGTATTGGAATTGGTGTCTGAAATCTCACATTGCCGGTGGAAGAAGAGAGGATGTGTCTTACATGGCATAGACATTTGCAAAATAACATGTTTTTCCTAAAAAAGTCTAAGAGGAACAAAACTATACAGATGCATGACCATACCTGCAGTTTAAATAAGATAATATGTTATCATGTAGATTCAGGTCCACATATAATGATATTAGAGCCAATTCTAGCGGAATTGTGTGGACGTGAGTTGGGCTAATCTTGAGCCATGTCACATCCGATGAAAATATCGTTCCTTAAGCGGGATAGATTGTGGAAGTTGGTATTTGGGATCTTATATCTCTTGGGTAAAGTGACCAAATGTGTCTTATAGTAAGGTTTAAATATATTCATTATGATAAACATTTTCCTAGAAAGTTTTGAAGGAATAAAACCATGCAGGTAAAGGTCCAAATCTGTAGCCCAAAACAAACAATATGTTATTATGTGGACTCAAATTATCGCAATAGGATTATCGTTTTATGTTGAAAGTGATAACTTGTGTTTGGATGAGGAAGGAGTTCTCCATAACCTTTAATGCTGTCTAAAAATGTTTCCGTATCAAGAATGTTGGATGAGATATTTTGATGAAGATGATAACGATGAAGAAGATTGCACTAGATGTTACCTGCTTGCTTTTAAGCAGATTGACCTAGGTGGTGTGGTGAAAGTGCAAGAAAACATATGAAAACTAATAGAGCAAGTCATAATTGAGATTGGTCTAATAAGCAAGGACATCAACACAAAACACTGATATGATAACACATGATATTTTTAACAATGGAGACACAATACTCTAGAACATGTTAACTAAAATTCATAATTTATTTAAAGATATGAGAATATAATTAATTAATGCTACTTACACCAAATTGTCACTAAATGCATATTGCTTGATTTATTATCCCAAAAAATTCGAAGGAAGAATTAGTATACAAGTGAGTTAATATAAAGGAGTTGTATTATGACATACTTCACGTGATAAAAAAAAGATGACAATGGGGCTTATGTTTCTAAGTATTTTTAAATCATCAAATGGCTACAATTTTATAGATTATATTCAGAACCTCATTTTTTTTAAATTATAAAATAGTCCAAGTTGTAAGGTTTGCGTTTTTGATTTATGATAATTATGGTTAAATAAGATGCTATAATCAAAATTGAGGTCATTGGATGTGAAAAGTGTAGGAAAAATTGATTTTTGGGTTAGGTTTGGGCCGTGCCTGAGGCGCGCCCGAAGTACGCTAGAGCGCGGTTTCCAGTGGGTTCTTGCTTGAATCACGTTTGAGTCGTGCTCAAGTCTCGATTCCAGTAAGCTCCCGCCTAAAGCGCGCTTGAGTCTCGAGCGCATTTTCCAGTGATGCCGCGCCCGATGAGCACCTGAGGTGTACTCGAGCGCGATGTTCTAGAATGCCTGTGCCCAAGCGGCCCCAGATTGGCGCTCATGTGCCGGAGTTGTTAAAACCCCTACCTACTTCATTTTCCACCATTGTTGCACGATTCTTGCAGAGAAGAGAGAGAGGCGAAGGGGAAGGAAAGAGAAGAGAGAGAAAGTAAAGGGGTCCAAAAGCTTGAATCCGGATGATCCGAGTAAGAAAACTAGTAGATCAGGTTAAGGGAAGTATACTCTAAGTTTCCCTTTTTGGTTGTTGTTTATTCCTGTTTGTCTTGAGTATTATTGCTTTAATACTCATCCTAGTTAATATTTTGAAGTAAAAATATGAAAAATGTGTATATTTGTTGATTTACCATACTTTTATAGCAGGATTTGTCAAAAACTTCCGTTTATTTGTTTATATCTCAAATATGCATACTATGAAAATCTTCTCTCCATATTTAGAGACCTAAAAATAATTTTCATATTATTTGTGCTTCAAGTTTATAAATTTTAAGTTATTCCATATTATTTATGTATGCACGAAATATATTGTATATTTAACTTTATACAACATGCTCCTTACTGTACTGAATTTCGCGATATTTTGTCTTATCTGTATTATTGATGAATTTTCATGACTAAGAAATTTGTTATGATAAAATGTGTGAGCTTTATGAAAAAGAATTATGGGAAAGATTCCGCAATTATGTTAAGAACTTATGATTTGTTCTCCAAAAGAGTGAGAACCAAGAATGTATAAAGTCAAGTGCAGAATCCTTTAAAAAGTTAAGAAACTGGAGTAAGGAATATTTGATAAATAGAATATTTTAGCATGCCTTGTATATTATAGTAGAAAATCGTTGTTTGTTAGGGGCTGCTTGCGATTTATGGCCCTGTCTATAGGGTTATATGTAGATGGCCCCCATCTGGGTCTTGAATAAGAGGAGAAAGTTTTAGATTGTGTAGAAGTAAACATAATTCAGGTTTCGATTGACCGCTCCTTTAGCTAGTAAGGCTTACGGACCTTAGTCCCTAAAGAAAATTAAGTTTTCAGCACGATTTGATGAGTAAGATAATGAAAGAACATGACAAAGAATTTGGAATGTATTATGAAAGCATTTTCAATTCCTGTTTTATGATTATCCTTTTATTTTTATCCCTTCTGATATGTACTGTTATATTTTAAGTATAAAGTATACATGTTTTTTGATATATATGTGCCTTATTGAGCATTTGGCTCATTTGATTACTATTTTTGCTAACTTCTCTAACGATCTGCCCGAGTTTTTATCCGACGAGTAGGAGTGAAGAATCGGTGTTTTGTTTTATGTCTTGTGGATGTCTTAGAATGTATTTAGGCATAATCTTTTGTATTTTCTGATACGATAGTTGTTCCTGGATCTATTGCAAGGTTTTGGATGTATGTATTATTATGTAATTGGGAAGACTAATGTGTATTTTGGTTGAAGCCTAGTATATTTGGATTATAAAAATACTTCCGCAGGTCTAAAGGTATTTGCAGGCATCTTATTGATTTAGACCCGGCAAGGTAATATGTTTTGGTTTGTTGTCGGGGCCAAGATGTCGTGGTATTATGTTGTGGATCCTATGTATATTGATTATAAGAATTAAATTAATGACGGATTCGGGAGCTGTTCCGTCACACAAGGTGTCCGACATATGTCAGAATAAAAAAACAATATTGTGACATGTGTCGGATAATGCCTGCATGTGTCATTGCTTGACATGTGTTAGACTGGCACACTAACTTGAAAGAAGTGTTGGTGCTTCTTAGTGTGTCGAATAGTGTTGGCAAAGTGTCATATCTGACATGTATCAAACATTGACTAGCTAACCTGGGAGAAATGTTGGTGCTTCTTAGTGTGTTGATGCTTCTTAGAGATTGGTAAAGTGTTTGTCAGACATCAACTTGCTAGTTCAGGAAAAGTGTTGGTGCTTCCTAGAGAATGGTGGCCAGAACCCTAAATGCTATTCAAGTGATTATTTTCTTCATCTTCTGATGTTGAGTGACTGCTATACTGCAAGCAAGGTTGATCTCAAATCAATGATGCATAATTGACTTGATCAAGCTTAAATGCTCCTCAAATTAGCAATTTCATATTATACCTTAAAAAATTTAGTTTCCAATTATTTAACCAACTTATCTACAAAGACTTACTTCGATCATATCATTTCATGCTAACCAACATTCCACGTTGCCATTAGATGACTTTGCTATATATTGTATATCTTGTTTAATTGACTTATTAGATATTCAATGTTTTTAAATGTTTGATCTATTTAGGCAAATATTGACCAATACATATTGATATCAAAGTTCTAATATGTCAGCTAATACAGCTAATATATCGGTCAATATAGCTTGTAAGTTAATGATTTTTAGAAGTTGTTTTTCTTTTAATATATCCGATACTAGTACATATTGTTTAATATGTTAGTTATTGACATTACCTTTACCGATACCAATATTCTTATCTTTGGTTTGATCCCACTTACAGTTTTTAGAGGATTGCAAATTGTAATGACTTTGTGCTGGCAAATAATTATGCGCCCCACCATTGGATCCATTTTGAATGAAAATATTGGTGCGGTATTGTCTGCATCCACGTTAGATAATATGTAATGTCATTAGAGATATCGTGAGCAAAAAACTTTTCTGCGAATTGCAACTCGATAAAAAAATATTAGTTGATATATTGATGATATGACAATATGTTATGATTTTATAATGGAATTAGGAAACATTAGTATCAATAGTTCTAATATTGATATATATCGGACAATATTTCATTTCGTGGAGTCTCTATTTCGTTTAGTGAGGTTTTAGGAAACATTAGGATCGAGGGTTCTAATATTGATATATATCAAACGATATTTCATTCTATAGGATCTCTATTTAGTTTAGTGGGTTCCTTAGGAAAAAGACATAGTATTCTACATAACTACATGTATTTATTTTCTCTATTAGGGCCTCACTACTTCCTAGTAAAGATCTCTTTTCTAAGTGTTGAAATAGTTTTTCTTTGAAATAGTGAAGTTATTGTACTCAGTTTTTTATTTGTATGGTTTGATTTCTTCCTTCTAATGATGGAATCAATTACACAGGCTTTTGTGATGAAACATTCAAAGCCTCTTCATAACTTGAGTTGTGTTGGGCTTTACTTACGTTGCACTGTTCTTTGTTCCTTGCAGATACTAAAATCTATGCGTGAGATGGGAAGTAAGCCTGATGTTGTTGCGTATACAACAGCCATTAAGGTGAGAGCTTTTTAAGATTATCTTGTGACTCAATGGTATTAGCATTGATGAAAATATTGGTCATATGAATCGGTCTCTGACCATCTTGTTATCAACGTTTCCTAATACCACAATAATATTGGGATATATTATCGTGTTGGCGATATATGAACCAATATTCAAAATATCAGCTAATATATTCATTATTTGACCAATATATCAGCTAATATATTCATTATTTGACCAATATATCGGCTCATACGACTTGATCAATATACAATTATCAGAATTTTTTTCCTGATATATAGATATCGATATGTATTGTGCAATAAGTGTGCACAGATATGGCTGTGTCTGATACCGATATCAATATTTTCATTAATGGGAATCGATGTTGAGTATAGATTAGGGGTGACAATGGGTCGGGTTTGAGTTGAAGAAAAACCAAACCTAATACTTCTAAATCATACTCCAAACTCCATCTGTAATAATTTGAATTGGGTGCAAACATGATATTTTAGGTTGTAACTAAACTTGAGCCATACCAAAATTATCCCTTTTTTTTGTCATCCCAAAGAAAAGTAAAGAATTTGACTATATAAGTTCTAGTTAATTAAGCCAACAATATTGTATACCAATACATAATTCAAAATTGCTATCCACTAAATATAATTTAACTCATAGAAAACTTTAAAAAAGACACTTTTAACCATCAAACAAGAATATAAATATTCTGAATTTTAAAATCATCAGAAAAATCTCAACGGCTTTCCAAGTATCATGGAACTCATCAAATAAGTGTCACTCCAAAACTGGAATATGCAGCATATAAAACAAAAATGAAATATAAATGTTAAGTTTTTATTAGAATTAGGTAAATATCAATATGCTATTTTGTATTATACATATGATATTTAGGTTGAGTTTGGGCTGGGGCACAGTATAGCTAAACCTAATTATAAATCTTGGTTTTACCCAAACCTGGTCAGAGCGCGTAAAGTCTGGTCCATTGGTGTCGGTTTGTGTTGGTTTTTTTCTTTTTTTTTGGCTGATGGATTTTGTTATGTGTGTTTGTAGGTTTGTGTTGAAGGAGAAATCTGAAGATAGCTTTTTCATTGTTTGCTGAAATGAAGAGATATCACATACAGCCAAATTTGGTAAGTACAGGTATGGATAAAAATATCAATATTAGTATTAATATCTGAAGACATCTGCATTTTTTTTTAGTTTTTCTTATTTCTTCAGCATAAGTAAAAATATCGGTATTAGTATCTATCGCGGCTATATTCGATATATCGAAATAAAAGTAATTTCTGAGAATAAATATTAGTTTATATATTACAGATACGGTAACATATCGCGATATTATCATGGTATCAAAAAATATCGGTATTGAAGGGTTCGATTTCGATATATATCTTTGGAATATTCTTTTCTATGCAGTGTTCAGAGAACAAGGAGGGACAATGGTTATGCAGCAAGTACAATTTACATGCCCATCTCCACTTTGTGAACTTCTCTTCTTGTTCCGATAGCGTTGACTCGCATAGAATGAAATATGTTGATATTTGCCGATATCTTGACCAAATGAAAATATCGGTTAATATTAGCAGATAGTTTCTTGATAGGTCCGACTCTCAAAAACGTTGTGGCAGGTATTTCTAATATGGATACATATTACCTGATATGTCTAATACCAATGTGGTTACGACCTATACAGTTATTGTTCATCTATACTATTGGTGAAAATATCGGCCAATATATATCAGTATTAAGTCTTTAGATACTGATATTTTTTTAAATTGCGACAACATTGCGATATGTTGTATCGATGATATATTGACTAATATGACTCTTTTAATTTACGATTGTTTAAAATTTTTTCCTCTGATATCAAATACCAATATATATTGTTTAGTATTAATATGGCCTCGAACGATATTGGAATCGATACCAGTATCGATATTTTCATCCACGATCTATATTGTTGAGCTAGACTTACAATTCTTATCTTGCTTGTTTCAGGTGACATATAACACTCTCTTGAGAGCCCGTAAAAGATATGGTTCCCTACAAGAAGTTCAACAATGCTTAGCTATATATCAAGATATGCGGAGAGCAGGGTAAGTATGCCTGAGTGATTGCCTGCATTTTCTTTTATTAAGTTATCACTTTAACATGCTGGTTTGAGGTGGAAACGTTTTAGGGTAGTTTCTGCGGTCCTGCCATTTATTTTCATCTCCAAACTAATTTTTTTTTTTAAATTAGTTTTCATTGACCTTCTTGATAATGTGGTAGTAGCCATGGATGAAAATATCGTATTGGTATTAGTATTGATCATAACTGTATGAAATAATACATATTGGTTTTGGATAATATCAGAAGGAAAAAACTAATGAGAATTGCAAGCTGACAAGCCGTATCAGTAGATATATTGACCAAATATTGGCTATATCAGTTGATCTTTTGAATATTGATTGATATATCGCGATATGTCATTGATATGATAATCCATAACAATGTTGCTGCGGTGTTGAAAAATATCGGTATCGGGGAGCCTTGATGCCAATATATATCAATCAATATTTGTATTTATGTCCAGCATTCTGTATGCTAGATGCCCTCACCCTTTATCTGTGGTCTCTCATCCTAGCTTATTATGATACGCAAGGCCTCCACTTGTCATCTATACATTCTCTATTATCCAAGAAGCTGATAACCACTCTTCATGTCATACACTCCCCAACCACTGCACCTAACATCCGTAAAATGCACTTAAACTATAACGTAGCCTCTTAAATAGGAGATGCACAAAGTGACTTCACAGAAATGACACATTCCACCATGATTCTGGTAGATTGAAATTTTTTTATCATTAAGAAGCATGAATGAAAAAATTTGTATAAATGTCAATCGTATTGGGTGATAAGTATTGATATTAGATTTATTGGACACAAGTGATTTCTTGTTGCAAATCATCATTTGAGGGAATGTTAGGCTTATATTCAAAATAATGGCCGATATATGCCGATCAGCCAATATGCCGTGATTTTTGTCACATATCAAGAGATATAGGCATTAGAAACGGCCGATACCGATATGTATATATCATGTGTTATCTTGGGAGCCTGTATTTGGTCCAATTGGAGCTGGTTCTATCATTACTATATACCAAAATATTTTTTTTTTCCTGTGGTAAAGAGGAAATTTACACAAGATTAAGATAGATATGTTTGGATTGCTATTTGAAAAAAAGATATCTATTGCATTCGATATTACGAACATCTCATATAAAAAATCTCTTTATATTCATGATTTTTTAATCACTTAAACGAAGGAGGTGGACTTCCACCAAGTCAGGTCTTCCTTGGGGCTATGGAGATTTCTAAATAAGTATAGTATCTTTTGTCTCAGCTAAGAACATTTGTTTTGGGTATGAAATGTCACGAGTTCAAAATCTATCAAAATTGCAACAAGTCATCTTAATGATCTTCAATTTCAATATTGAATCAGCATAACATTATAATAAATCATTGTAATTTATACTTGACATCTCGAAAGCACAGATACCAAAAATGGGATGTGGAAGATACGATATTGACAAATTTTTTTTTTTTTAAATGAGGACATATTCTAAGAACACACTAATTAAAATTCATGAGTTGTTCATAGATGTAGAATATCATTAGTAAATCGACATTATGTTGTACTAAATTATCAACTAAAAATGTGTATTTATTATTTTATTATCTCAAAAAATATACAAGAAGAACTTGTAGGCAAGTAAGGCAATAGAAAAACCTCACATATTAAAAAAAAAGAAGAAGAAGACAATGATGGCTTAGGTCTTTAATTATTTTTAACTTGTCAAATGATTTCTATTTTATTTAGTTTGTTACAATAATCCCATTTTCTCCTAATAATTGAATGTGTCTTAGCATGGATGAAAATATCTATCTAAATATCAATCGTGACCATATTAATATTAGATAATACGTATTAATATTGAATATCTTCAAAGAAAAAATTATTAAAAATTGTAAATTGATAAAACTGTATTGGCCAATATATTATAATATATTATACATATTACAACATACCACAATATTATATCGGTATTGAAAATATCAATATCGGAATTGTGCAAAACGTGTTAGAATCAAAAAGAAAAATAGCGAAGTATTTACCCTCGTGTTTGACACCGACACGCTAGCTCGGGGGGAAGTTTCAATACTTTTTAGCTTAACACGTAAGAAGAATCTTAAATTTCTTTCGCAAATTCTCCTTTGCCCTTGGGTTGCTTTATTGTTGCCTTTATTTCTACCGGGCAGATTGAAATGTGTGCATCTGATTTATAACTTCTATGGCTTCCCTATGATTATAAGCATAATGACTAGTTCGATAGCTATTAAGGTCCTCCTAAATGGCATATTCACATATCTATCTATCCGTTAAGATTAAAAGTTGAGTGGAAGAATGATAAAAATTATATCAAGTGATTAGAATGACTTTTCAATCTTTGTTGCTCATCCACCTAATTTTTAATCCTGGCTATTGAATTGATAAGAAAGCTTCCCACTAGGAGGACCATAACATCACTTATGGATGAAAATATCAGTATCGGTATTGGATGTGACTGTATTGATATCGAATATACTGACAATATATATTGATATCAAATATATTAAAAAAAATTTAAAAATTGTAAATTGATGGAGTCATATTAGCCGATATGGTAATATATCGCAATATTATGGCAATATTGAATAATATTGATATCAGAGGGGTTCGATACTGATACATATCAACCCATACTTATAATATGGAGTGATATTTACATTAGTGAGGGTGCTTAATTAGTTTTGCATCCATTCTTCGTACGTTTTGAAGTATCTAATTTGCAGGTACAAACCAAACGATTACTATCTCAAGCAGCTAATTGAAGAGTGGTGTGAAGGAGTAATGGTGAAAAATTACCAGAAAGCTGATCAGTCCAGTTTTGGCGATAGAGCTGACTTCCAGGGACCCGAAAGTGTGCTCCTTGAGAGAGTAGCTCTACACTTGCAGAAGAGCACAACCGAAAGTTTAGCAGTTGATATCCAAGGACTTACCAAGGTACAAATTAGTTAGCAACACTAATAAAAATATTTGTTAATATATATCAATATCAGGCCTTGAGAAACACAGGCACTCTCCCAACACTCCCCGACGCATGTCAGATACACTCCGACACTCCCTGATATGTGTCAGACATGCTCCAACAAGTGTCCAAATTTTTCTGATTGTTTTAAAATTTTGACACATTCGGACATGTTTTGAATACATTTGTCACGCGTTTTGGGTACGTTTTTTCCAAAATTTTAGGTTATATTTTGTATTTTTTGACATTTTGTCATAATTTGTTAAATTATATTAATATTATTGTTCTACTATAATGACTTGCTGAAAATGTTATTGGATAATTTATTTTTGTTATTTTAATTGTGTATCTTCTTATAATTTTTTAGATAAAAAAATAAGAAATATGTATATTTATTACGAATTTAGTATAAAATACTATTCTTTATCAATTAAAAATATAATAAATTGTGATTTTAGTTAATATATTTCTTGTCTGTCATGTCCTCATTTTTAGAAATATAACGTATCAATATCGTGTTGTGTTTGTATCCTGTTTGTGTCCATATTCATGCTTCTTAGATTGGATACTCCGGTACTAATATTTTTCGATATCACAATAATATTGTTATATATTACTGTATCAATGATATATCAAGATATATCGTTCGATATTTTAAATTATCAGCCAATATACCCGATATTTGAAATATTGTCTAATACACCCGATATTTGGTCGTATAACGACTACTATGACCATATTAACTTACGAATCTCCGAAATTTTTTTCTTCTAATATATTTGATATCTATATATATTATCTAATTTATCCAATATTGATATATATTATCTTATATATCTGATACTAATATGGCCACATTCGACATAGATATTGATATTTTCATTCAAGATCAGCAACTTAAGTAGGAAAGCATTGTGCTCATCCTTTGGTATTAGCACCAATCAAGTACAATGACCTTAGTAGCTGACATGGGCACAATATAACACTGACACGCTATTTTTCTAACAATGAGGACATGACACGTTCATAGCACGTCCCAAATTTTTTTAAATTTATTTTATGTCTTCAACATGCTTTGACACATTTTAAATATGTGGATGATTTTATAATTTTGCAAACATTTGTGTCCGTGATGTAAATTAGAAATATTGGGTTGTTTTTGAAGATATTTTAGTATAACTCATATTAGTTCACGGCTAATATATACACTGTTTCTCATAGCTATAAATAAGAAATTTTGAGATGAGAAAATAAAGTATTATTATTATTATTATTTTGATAATTTGTTAGAAAGTAGCGCTCATTAATTGTTTTCTCGTGATAGTAAATGCATATAAATTTTAGTCAACGTGTACTTAACTCTTTGTATTCTCATTTTTATAAAATGACTGGTGGACATGTCTATGTCATGTCTGTGTCTCGTGTTAGTATCCATATTCCTTAGATGGTAATTACATATTGAATTACATCTAAGCCTCACCTCATAAAGGCCTCATTCCTTGCATCGACAGGTTGAAGCTCGGATCGTTGTTCTTGCAGTCTTACGAATGATCAAAGAAAACCACGCCTCAGGTAACAATCTGTTTTTCCTTTTTTTGGATCTCGAGTGAATTATAAACTATTATTTTTTCTTAAGTCTCGAGCGAATTACAAACATTTATTCTTTCTCATAGATGAAAATATTAATATTAAACAATGCAATTATATTGGATTTCTAAAGAAAAAAATTTATAAGAATTATAAGTTAGTAGATAAATATCAGCTGATATATTATAATAAATTGTCAATACGGTAGTATATCACGATATTATCATGGTATTAGAAAATATTCATATCAAGGGGCATAATAGAAATATATATCCATCAATATTGTCATCTATGCTCTTTTGAGAATGATGAGTCAAGCATGAATTTCGGAAAATGGCTGTACATAGATTTCATGCTATCAGCTACTAATTTTGGATATATTAAGAGCATTGTTGTGAGGTTGTCCTTAATATAATACTTATGATATTTTATTTATTTATTTATTCTTAGGTGGGCTTATTGGTATGGATGGTTGAATTAACTCTCATGGTCATTTGAGGATGTTAAAAAGTTAAGGATGATTTGAGATTTGACATTTTATCTGAGTTATGAGATCGATCCCTACTACTGTAAATCTGTGATTACCCGATGCATAATCTTTATAGAAGAATCAGTCCCCACCTTTGTCAGGGAAGGCGAGTTTCATTCTCTAAATTATAGCTATCTATTAATAGATGATAAGAATAAACAATTTTACTCTGAAACTAATCATAATAATCATATGAAAATTAAAAGGTTTTGATTTGGAAAAGAGGACTCTTCTTCTCTCGGTAAAAAAATAACCCTCTCATTCTCTTTGCGAGTGGGATTATCTACCTGCAGTTTGGCCTAACCTACAAAATACGGTTCAGGATTCCTCATTATATTATAAAAAATGGTTTATTTACTTGTCGAATGAACAATTTATGCTGCAGTCTCCTAGAGTTCTTCACAAATCTGAAGGCTACCGAAATCGCAGGTGATCAAATAAAAGATGACCTGATAATCGTACTTGGAGTCCAAAAAGTCGGTGCGGATACTATCGTGAGGGACGCAATAAGGAATCTCTTGAGGGATGAATTCAGGCTCGAAGTCATTTCAGCGAAACCGAGCATTGGATTTGGCAGAAAACTCGATTCAGGAAGCCCTCGTTGTTCGGATTCAAACTCGAAAATTATTCCTTCAACGAGTAAGCCAACCGCCGAAACCGACTGCGCCGCAAGGAGACCGGCGATGCCGCAGAGGTTAATAGTCACGAGAAAGTCGCTGTGCCGGTGGCTGCAAAGAAGAAGATTAGCTACTGCTATTCGGGGCAAGTAAGGCCGGGATTGAGGGGGCATCCTTCTCCCTTATGGATAAGACCGGCCATTCTCCTCATTTGACCGTCGGATGTAAAATTCGCGTAAGAAATCACGTGTTTTGGATGATTAAATTTAAATCGAATCAGATTATATTATCCATTTAAAAGCGTGTGACCGGGCCGAGTTTTTACATTCGAATTCTCAAATGAGGAGGGACGTCCCTTCTTCATCAGGGAGAAGGACGCCTTCCAAAGTTTATAATTGAAAACGCTTCTCTTACTATAAGGTTTTTTTTTAATTTAAAAGGACAGTTCAGCGTAAGAAATTTAATTTTTTATATTTTTTATTTAATATTTCAGATTATTATTGTTGTCACGTGTGAAGCGTGTGTCTCACAGCTACCAGTCACAGAGGGTGGAATTTCAGTTTGGCAGTTGGGGGGGTTGACACGCGCGATCAGCCTCAACTAACTCTCTTGAAAGTTTATAATTGAAAAAAGAAAAATAGAAAATAATAAAAAATCAATTCCATTTTTAAAAATTAATACCTCACTACATGATAATTCTATAAAAAATTAATTTGACCGATCATCTATGAGGAGAAGAGAATGATGAGGAAGGCGGAATTTCGGAAAATGGCTGTACATAGATTTCTCTCATGCTATCGATGGTGGTCAGGTGTGGATATATTAAGAGCATTGTTGTGAGGTTGTCCTTAATATAATACTTATGATATTTTATTTATTTATTTATTCTTAGGTGGGCCCGAGGTGGTAGCGATGGTTGAATTAACTCTCATGGTCAGCCGAGGATGTTAAAAGTAAGGATGACGATTTGACATTTTAATCTTGAGCTAAGTCAGACGATCCCTACTACTAAAGTCGCAGAGGAGAGAGACGGCATAATCTTATAGAAGAATTCAGTCCCACCTTTGTCAGGGAAGGGCGCGTTTCATTCTCTAAATTATAGCTATCTATTAACAGATGATAAGAATAAACAGAGAGGGACTCTGAAACTAAGGAGAGAGAGATAATCATATGAAAATTAAAAGGTTTTGATTTGAAAGAGGACATCCTTTCTTCTCTCGGTAAAAAAATAACCCTCTAACCCTCTTCCCGTCGAGTGGGATTATCTACCTGCAGTTTGGCCTAACCTACAAAATTTTATTAATTCCTATTATATTTTAAAAATGGTTTATTTATCAATCGAATGAACAATTTATGCTGCAGTCTCCTAGAGTTTCAGAAATCTGAAGGCTACCGAAATCGCAGGTGATCAAATATAAGATGACCTGATAATCGTACTTGAGTCCAAAACCAGTCGGTGCGGATACTATCGTGAGGGACGCAATAAGGAATCTCTTGACGGATGAATCCGAGGCCCGAAGGGCCGATTCGGCTGAAACCGAGCATTGGATTTGGCAGAAAACTCGGATTCAGGAAGCCTCCGTTGTTCGGGACAAACTCAAAATGGCTTCCTTCAACGAGTAAGCCAACCACCGAACCGATCGAGGCTATCCGCCGTATGAGACTATTCGAAATGCCCCACCGGTTAATAGTCACGAGAAAGTCGACTGATTTTGAACCAATATATTCAAGAAGATTAACTAAAACTGAGAGGTTGCAAGTAAGGCCGGGATTGAAAATCGTAAATGTCCCCATGGATAAGGGACCGCCCCTTGAGCCGTTTGACCGCTTCGGATGTCGAGCCGATATAGCCGCGTGTTACCCGGATTAAATTTAAAATCGAATCAGGTATCATTGATCTGCTCCATTTAAAGCGTGTGCCTTTATTTTTACATTATTTAGGTGTCGAATGTGGAGGCGGTCGTACCATGGGGACTTACGGATGACGATAGGAATAAGGCCGTGAAAACGCTCTGATAAACTATAAGGTTTTTTTTGAATTTATGTTTTTGCTTCAGCGTAAGTTTTTTAATTTTTTATATTTTTATTTAATATTTCAGATTATTATTGTTGTCACGTGTGAAGCGTGTGTCTCACAGCTCCTGATCATAGAGGGTGGAATTTCAGTTTGGCAGTTGGGGGGTTGACACGCGCGATCAGCCTCAACTAACTCTCTTGAAAGTTTATAATTGAAAAAGAAAATAGAAAATAATAAAATCCCCGATTTTACTTTAAAAAATTAATACCTCACTACGTGATTGCTATAAAACACCCGACCGATTTTAGGATAACGCTTTAAAAAAAGTCAAAATTAAAATTTTTAGTTCTAAAGGTACGCTAAAATTAATAATATTTAGTATTTTAAATATATCTAAAATTTGGGCCACAATATAAAAATTATTATTATATCGTCCCATTATAAATTTATATTTATAATATCATATTTTATTTTTCATCGTTTTAAATATTTTAGGTATAATCTCTACCCTATTAAAAGCAAAATTTAAATTCTTAGGTATGGAATATTTTTTGAATGCCCCAACGATTCGCATTCCGATAAGATCTTGTGCGGTTTTATTTATTTTCATAATGCCACAGATCCTTGTCACATCCCGGATGGGTTATCGCCACGGGAATCAGAGGCCCCATCGATTTTATTTTCGCGAACGAGGCTTTATAAGCATCGCGGACATCTTCTTCTCACGCGATTTTTCAGCGCGATTTCGCCCTCTTAAATAAGCAAATCGAGCTACGTTAGAAATAATGACGCGTTTTCCTCGCCCAAAGTGGACACATCCACATGCGGACACATGCAGTGACGTTACGTATTTCATCGTAGCATGGATCTGGCTCAGCCAAGAGGCGAGACGCGTGATTCCGCCGGGCCTCCCCAAGGGAGATGGATGAGAGTTTTGAACGATTTGGATTATAAGTGCGGTGGATGCACTTTTCTTACACATCGCTGGCGCGCGGACTCCGCTTGCTGCGAATAAAATCACCGGCCGGCCGCTGATAGCTTCGCGTCAAGCTTCTCCCGCCCCAAAGTCAATAATATCTAGATGCCGACGACCTGGGCATTATATTTTTAGTATCTACTTATTCAATTTTTAAAATTTTTCAGTATATGATACTTTAAAACCGTATCGAAATTCATTGTAAAGATGCTTAAGAATTAATAATTTTTGGTATTTTAAATCATAAAAAAATTTAAAAATTATCTAAAATTCAACTGATATCAGAAATTATTTTTGGTATTTTAAATTATTTAATAATTTAATTTTTAAAGTTTTATTTTAAATATTAAGAGAAAATATTTTGAGAAAATAAATATTTAAGATTAATAGAAAATATAATTATTTTATTTTTTCCCCTTCTTTTCATCGACATATAACAATATTTGATCAATTTTGTCGAGTGTACAATATATGAGGAAGATTGATTCAACTCAAATAATTATATAAAAAGAAAAAAAATTAAATATAAATAATTTAATAATTAGATTAAAATATTTTTTCCTAATTTTATTAAATATTTTAAATTGACTTTGTAAGATTTTTTATAAATCACTCTGGTGATCTTAATAATAAATTATATAAATAATAAAAAAAAATATAGATAAATTAACAATTAAACTAAAATACTTTATTCATTCCACTTAATATATTAAATTGACTCCTATAAATTTTATTTATTAGTCACTATAATTTATTCGTCTCTATAAAAATAAATAAATTTGACTTTTTTAAAAAAAATAATTATATAATTAATTGTCAAAGATCCGAATCAGCATTTGACGGACATGCTAAACAAAGCTTTGTCCGCTGGAACTTCGAATGGTTCCTGGCTAATATCTGATCTTAATATAATCTCGCTCAATACAAAATAATAAAAGCATTTAAGAGACTCACTCCCAAATATCCTCCGACGCTAAATTATTATTCTTCTTGTTAGAAAAGAGAATGCAAAGATTAAAATGCTCATAAAGATATTTTATTCGGGGTTTGCGTTTTATAGCAAGTTGCCTTTAATTTTAGAGAGAGCGGTGTGCAGGCCCAAGCATCTTTAAATCGGGGCTTTAATTTGTCCTTCAAGTATTAACCCTTCTTATCGAATGAAGGGATTTTATAAAAATTAGTACTGACTTCTCATATCAACTGCCCAAAAACTGTTGCATGATAAGACGGGCCTAATCCATGCTTAAACAAGACCTTCGAGGCTATTATTTCAATATAAGAAGGAATCGCTTTCCACTGTCCTCGTTTTTGTTTTCATTCTGGTGAGCGAATTGCTTCACATAAGGCCATCGACGTATCCATCGAATTAGACAAGGAAAATCGTTCGGCCTCTATTTATGAATTAATCCGTAAGAATCTTTCTTTAGGCTAGGATAATACCCATTAATAATTATTTTAAATTTATTGTGCTAAAAATATTGATAAAACTATTAACCATACTAAAATGATGTTGGTTTAGCCTTTCCTCTTGTTATTACAAATACCCCCACAAAGAGATTTGGACTACACTTAAAAAAATTAGACTGTTTAATTAATTTAGTATCATTAATTTAAAATTTTATAATATTTAATTAATAAATATTAATATTATAAATGAGTACAATAAAAAAATATGATTTGATAGATTTTTTTGGCCGAACACACGGTCATGAGTGAAATATTAGAATTGTCCCAACCATGCCTGGTTTATATTTTTCGTAAATATTTTATTTAACATAAATATTAAATTTAAAAATTATTTTAATAAATTATATTTTTGTGTAATCAATAAAATTTTTATGTAAAAATTCTTTATTTATATATATATTTAGACAATATTTTGATCTATGTATCATAATTTCTAAAGTATTTTATAAGTTTAGGTATTTGTTTGTGTAAATATGATTTTTAAAATAAAAATAGTTAAAAATAAAAAATATCTATATATTAGCCTAATTTGATTATGAATGGATATGATTATAATTTCAGTTGAGACAACCAAGCCATGTCCATCTTAGCCCAAGCTAGCAGTCATAAATTTTCACTTAAATCCAATTGAACTTGATTTTGATAATATTTAATTTGGCCCACTTAGCCCTGTTTATGGTTATTTTTTGTTGAATATGACCAACTTATTTGAACCATAAGAAAATAGTCAATGACATACAATAAGTAATTAATAATTATAAATATTAAAGTAACACGTAATTTTTACGTAGAAAATTTGATTTAAAATGAAGAAAAAAATCACGAAACAATTCGTCCAAAAATATCTTTACTATACAATATTTCAATTACACAAACCACCAAATATATGGACATAATACATTGTCACAAAAACCTGGATAAATGGGGTTAATACAAGATGAATAGGTTAAATAAAATCGAGCAAAATATTTTTCTCAATTTTAAGACAACATATCAAAATCTACGGAGATTATACACGATTTGAAATTCAACTGGATTCTCTCGAATCTTTATCTTCTTTCTTTTATCTCTCTTTCTCTTCTTTTCTTCCAAAGTTTGGCGCTCAGATCTTAAAATTATAAGTGGTCAATCCTAAATGCGTAAGTGTATTTTTATACCGTGAATCGACGCTGAACCTCTGTCAAGTGTGCCTTAAGTGTAAATCATCGTGATTCAAGTCTCAGTGTTGAGTGAGCACTTGCTTTTGGCGCTTTGACTCCCTAAAGTATACTTCGAGCATGTGCCTACTGCCTTGGACACTTCAGCACCCTTGAAAGCGCACCGAGCCTTCTGGCAGAATTAGTACTTCATGTGCTAGTACTAAATCCTCCATATTAGTATAGTACCTGTATATTTTCGTCTAAATCATCAATTAACATATCAAATAGCTATGGGTCAATACGTGAGTGATTTATAATCCAACAATTTTAATCATATTTTTTTAAGTGAAGGGCCAAAAGTAGTGTTACACCAGTATTTCTCAACATGTCACCTATTCCGATAATAGTCTCATTCACACATTCTTATTTAGAGATTTCCGATGGGCACCAATACATTAGTGCTATTATGGGTAGGTTCTTTTTGATATTCAAACTACTGTAATCAAACTAAAGGTTTGCATTTAGGTCATATTCAACCATTAGATTACCAGCCTTCTTTAGGCTAGCAGTTGTGATATCTTTTGGGATATAGCATGTATCTAATATTACGTTTGAAATCATTTTTTATAATATTGATATTCTGAAAAAAGAACTTTTAAATGGACGATTGATATTTGAAAAAGAACTTTAAATGGATGATTGATGTATACATGTACAATAAAACATAAAATGTAAATAAAATTAAATTGATACTAAAATAGATCAAAGATCGAGTTTAAAAATACCTGTCTTTACTTTTTTATTTGACTGATCTAACAAAATAAAGTTTTAAAATTTACTTTCTTCTCTTTTTCTATTTTTTCTCATCTATTTCTCTCTATTCTCATCTTCTTTATTTAAAAAATGACTAAAAACAGTGCGCGCGCTATTTATATAAACGAATTAGTGCACGAGTACTGGTCAGATGTGTATCAGGTGCCACTTAAACCCTCATACGTGCACAAGTGCCATATCAGGTGAGGCTCAGGCACCTACATTTTGCCCAAATCTCGCATGATCATTGTTAGGGCGCACATTAGACGTCACACAATCTGCCTGAAATATATATAAATGCCCCAGTGGTGCTCCTCGAGCACCCACATTTTGCCTTAAATGTGCATAAGCATGAATCAAGCCTGTCATGTCCCCAGGATATAATATGCAGCTCACTAAATAAAAATCCATAACATAAAATCTAATAAATACATCAATAATGATAAAATTTAATCCGAGCATGACAATCCATATATACACAGGACCCAACACGATACAACCCATATAGGGCCTCATCAGATATAATTTGAATAACAAAATACATGATCTGCTATCCATAAGTTAAAAAGAAAATATCTAATGAAATAATAACTCATCTATAAAATATACATATCCCATAATTTTCAACACAGAGTCCACGTCCCACAATTAGCCATTCCCAATAATCAAATACACACTCGAGATTAAAAGCCTAACAGGCATAAATGTCTATACTCGTCAAGGAAAACAATGTAACATCAGATTGGGTCTGAACTCTCATAATCATATTCAAGTGACTAGTCTGAATGGTTAAAATATAAAAACGTGAGTATAAAGTCCAGTAAATATCATCGTATATGTAAAACAATATTTCCAAATTAGAGAGAAGGGATTTCACATAACAATCATATAAAATAAATTACAAGATCCGTAAAATCGTTAAAAATCAAGGAATAGTCTCATACTAAATTATTGTCCGTATCAAATCGTTCATTGGGGATATAATTATAATAAATCACGATCTGATTAAATCTCATAAACGATATCATATCATAAGATATTGTGATCGAAGGTCACATTGTAAAAGTCGTGATTGTCATCACATATGCGTGGGACACATACTATTATTCGAATCTAAATCTCATAATATCATATGTAGAAATTTTAAAAAAAATGGAACCAAAACATATATCAAAACGTGTTCTTAGTTTGATATATTCCTATACGTACGATATTTTTATCATCCACTTGTAGGGCCAATTGTGATATCTCAAATCATAGTCCAATGCTAATCCATGTAAAAATACAAAATATGCATGAAAATCAAAGAACTAAAGATTATTAAATCAATTTGAGGAAGGGCACACTCGTTCGGTAACCTTAGCTATATCGACTGCCTTTTGAGTCCGCAGCTCAAGGTTTAACTATGTTTTAGGCCAATAGTTTAATGTCATCTATGTATCTTGTCTTCCATAAGCTCGAAACTTATTATGTTTTACCATTCCAACTTTGGATGTAACCTCAAATTCAGTTATATATTAAGACATCCGAATATATTAATTTTTGTTAATTTCTTGTGATAGTTCTCATTTTAAAATATACAGTAGAGTAAGTCAATTACAACACGCCTCAACCTTCCAACTAGTGAAAGAGAGACAACATATCACATACATCCCCATTAGGACTAAGCCTCCCCATCGGGAGCGCTACCAAATATCACATATCTCGGATCACATATATCGACCACTCGGATCTTGGACCGCCATAGTCCACATAATGACCGCACCCCCAATAGCATGCATGTAGATGCAAGACTTGTTCAATGGTTCCATAACATATTGATATACAAATATATATATCGTTTTGGGTTTTTATAAATAACAAAACCTACCAAAATCATAAATACCCATTAAACCATTGAATAACCGGTAAAACATACATGAATATACACAATAAATGGATGGGGTATATAAAAATAACATACATTTAAATAAAATTTAAAATATATACAAACATCATCATACACGAAAATAGACTAAAGATTTGACTTATAAATACTTGTTTCAACCTTATATTCTGTAGATCTGACGAAAGGATACTCCAAGATACCCGATGGCCACTTTTTCTCTTTCTCTCCTTGCTCTTTCTCTCTCCTTATCTTGCTCTACCGCATGAATGACCAAACCCCAACCCACGTGCGCTTTTATCCTAGCCTGGCACTCTAGTGTCACTCGAGCATAGCCCAAACACGACCTATTCTAAAAATTGCGCTTGAGCGAGCATTGAGCGCTCCTTGGGCGCAAACATTTAAGTTTTTGTGCCTTTCTATTGCCAACAGCACACCTTGAGCGTGAAATGCTGAACCAAAACTCTTTAAAATTCTACAAAATACCTCTAATCTGACACATATAAAGGCACCAAAATATTAAATGTGCATCCAAAATAATTAAAGCAAACGGGATTGCAGTTTTAGAAGGGTCTTTTTAAATGTCGAGAAAGATTTTAGAGTGTCAATGCTTTTAAAAATTTTATTGGGTTCAATTATTTTTAAATTAATCAAATATTAATTAATAATATTATAATTTATAAGTAAAATCGAACATTACAAATAAAGTGCCTTGTCATCTTAGGGGTCCCAAAGACTAAAGAATATTCATCTAATACTATTCATATTAGTATTTTCGTGCTCTAAATCCCCATATGAGGTATTTTGAGGATATTGTAAACCCAAAGATTAAAAACTATCCAAAATAATTTAAATGGGGATTCTATTTATTTGCCTTCTTTAGATGTTTATTAATTTGATTTTGAAATAATGTTTTAAAAAAAATTCTTATTATATAATTATTTTTAAATTGATCAAATATTAATTAATAATATTATAAAAATTTATATATTTAAATCAAATATTTGAAAACATTTTTAGTCATCCTTGTAATTTAAGGGTCACCTATTTATCTATATATTTTTATATAAATTTATTAATATAAATAAATAAATGAGATATTATATTATTTAAAATATTTTAATAATGATTAGAGGTTATCCACCTAACACTATTTATCTATGAGTCTAGAAATTAAGAAGAATACTACATAAGTCTTTTTTTTTTTTTGCATGTATATGACATTTTTTAAAGTTTATATTATAAGAATCTTTGGAGCATTCACAATATTTTTTTTAAAAAAATATCTAAATTAGACTTCTTATACTACTATTTTAAATTTAGATATCTGATATGATTTATGTGACACATCAAATATTTGGAAAATCAATTTAGTTATCCTTTTGGGACATTTATATGTTATTGAATTTGTTTATCATATATTTTTATATAAATTTTTAATATAAATAAATAAATGAGATATTATATTATTTAAAATATTTTATAAAAATATTTTTTTAATATCAAGGGAATGTAAATCGGAGTCTAGAAATTAAGTCAGAATACTACGTAGAGAAAACGATTTTTTTTGCAGAAAAGAGGACATTTTTAAAGTTTATATTATAAGAATCTTTTGGAGGAGAAAGGAAGAGGATTGATAAATATCCAAATTTCAAGTGTCAAATTGAGTCATTCTACTTATAAAATTTAAATTTAGATATCTGATATGATTTATAGTTTAACATTGATTGGTGTATATCCACCGGCCAATTTAATTATTATTTTGGGAGATTTTTAAAGTTATTGAGTTTGTTTTTTTCACTTATCTTGATTGAATGTTAATTATTATATCATTAAATGGTATATTTTAAAAATATCTTTCTAAAAATATCATTATTATATCATTTAATAGTGTCTACCTAGCAACTCCCATTTAGTAAGTAAGCTCATGTGACCATCAGTCTGCCGTGCTACGATCTCCAATCTGGCAAACTCTGGTTACCTAAAAAAGCACAACATGTCAAAAAAGTAAATGGTGGCTTCCCCAGGATGTAAAGGAATCGTGACGCCATCAACATCCTATCGATAGCTAGTTAGAGCATACATTACAAATGCCCTCCTTCTGGAAGAGAGAGAGGGCCATTTTTAAAAAGAAAGAGGGGGAAAAAGCAGTGGGAGAAGACTCTCTAGGCCTCGACTCTGAGCACACTCATCGGAGTTTAGTCCTTCATCTCAAAAACGCTCCCTAATCAAGCAAACTCATCGAAACTCAGCCATCCATTTAAAAGTTGCTCATTAGTTGAGCGCACTTATCGAAATTCAATCCTACATCTCAAAATCGCCTTTAGCCGAGCATACCATCTGAGCTCAACCCTCCAACTAAAAGCCACTTCCTAACCGAGTATTAATTAATAATTCAATCTCGATCCAAAATCGGCTCCTAAACTCGAAAGCATCATTAGAATCTACTTTCCATTTAAACTCGTTCTAATCGAGTGTATTTATTAGAGCTTAACTTCAATCTCAAAATCTCCCTAACCGAACACACTCATCAAAGGTCAATCCTCCATCTAGAAGCCACTTTCCAATCGAGCGAATTATTAAAATTTAGTCCTTCATCTCAAAGTCGTTTTCAAACAATCTAAGCATACTATTAGAGCTCAATCCTCATCTAGAAGTCAAGCCCTTAACCAAGCGCACTTATTAGAACCAAATTTCCATATATAAGCCACTCCTTAGCAGAGTGCATTTATCAAACTCAATCCTCCATCTCAAGTCGCCTCCCAACCAAACACACTGCATGAAAAACCACTTCGTTGGAGTGCACTCATCGAGCTCAATCTGAAACACTCAATCCTCAAACTATGCATTTACGTATTATTCATTCAATTTCCTATCTTTATCCGCCTAAGAATGATTTCTAACCTAACGTCGTAAAACATACCGGAAGTAAGTCACGCCACCTTCTGACTTCTTGTTTACTAGTTGTGGTATGCAAAATTTAGATTCGAAATAACGAATATCAAACCTACTCTTACTCAACCTAAGAGGAAAAGATCAAGTGGCTCTAATTTGTTTGATAATTCGAATCCAGAGATGTATCATTAGTGCCATTTGTGGGAACCGCTTAAAACTCGACCACATTCCTACAAGAGCATATATGACCAATGCTAGGGCACAAGCCCGCGCACCCGCCATAGACGTCATCTCTGTTGCTACTTCCACTAGGGGAGTCACAATGGCAGTATGGATGACTCGATGTGCAAACACTCACCACCCAGAGAGGCATCGTGGTTCTAAGCAAAATTTCAAACCATTTGTGCTTCATTCAAGGTGCAACGTTGGGAGGTTTCATTCTCCAACTCCACTTGACCAAAGATCCGTGAGGAGAGGCCGAGAGGGGACATCCTTTAGAAGATCTATTGGTTTGACCTTATGGCCTTGATGCAATGCAGAGATAGGCTCGGGGCATGATCGTGAGGGCCGACCGAGCCACGAGATGATGGAGGGCCCCGCTAGAGAGAAAGCCCTAAGGCAAAGGTCGACAATGCTCACGACGACCGTGACCCTATGACCAAAGTTTCGACTGGGTGCTTCCCTTTGACCACTTCTTGAGCCCTACTAGGCTCCCAAGATCTCGGGTGGTACCCAAGGAGGTAGACGGGGTAGACTCGAACACCTTAGGGGTGGTATCATCTCGCAATCCCTGGGGACGACACTCACATCTAAAGACAACCCGTACGTCATGCAGTACTCCCTGCCTCGCGCTACGGCTATCGACTAATCGAAGGAGGCCGCAGCAACCCATCAAGAAGTGAGGATTACCAACGATCCACACGTATCGACGCTATGACCGACCGCAATGGAGGTCAGCGTCTTCAGCCCGACATTCATCCCTTCAGTGGTCGTAAGGAACTGCATAAATCACCATTGGCAAGAGCCGGGAGATAGATGGAGGTCATGCGCTACGATCACAAATCTATCAAGCAAAGCATCGAGTGCGAAGCTAGACTTGGCGGGCCACGACCACCGGCGAGTGGAGTCCACCCCCAAAGAAAGTTTCAACAGAGCACAAAGAACAGAGAACAAAAGACACACCTATGACATACCCGACTCAACTTCTTCTAATGAAGAGGCCATAGGTAGAAATCAAGCCGACCATCCCCTACCGACAGTGGGACCATCTCTCGCCTTGAAACCTCCTCCTGAGCGGGCGTGCATGTTGTGCTCCTAGAGTGGAACGCTAGACCCCCGAACCCAAAGCTCTCCGCCCCAAAGAGGCACTTATAGGCAATTTCCCACCATGTAAGTAAGTCAAACGCATCCATTCCGAATGCTTGGAATAACATTAATCGCTATTCCATTTATTATGTCATCATGCGACTGCTCAGATACTTGCATCAACTTCAAGGCCTAGATCGCCCGAGTCAAGTGGACTTTCCTTCACATGCTACCCGACAAGTAGCAACCCGATAAAACTCCCTTTGTTAAACGAGCAAATTACAAGGCCTAACCTCGTGGCCCGAGGGCTCACAAACAAAGTGTCAACCTCTCCTGGGTCATGTGGCCACAAAACCTTAGGGGCCTTTTATTAAAGATGATGTGACAACTTCCTCCCGACAGAACAAGACCATCACCAAATAATGGTCGGCGATTAGAATTAGATTCAATGGTTACGATGTCCCTCCTAGGACAGATCGAAAGTATGGGTAAGGGGTACGCGGCTATTTTTTGGCTTTCAGACTCTACCAAAGCCTCACGGCCGAGGCTATGAACTCGCTGCTCTAACGAGGCTCACCCATACTGCAAGCATTTACCTTCTAACCTAAGTGAGCACAATCGTACAAACACGTCCATCCAAGCTCCTGTAGAATAATACTTATAAGGCTCTGCTAGCCATCGCATTCTCTCAATGTCACAACCTCTCACAGAGGGAGCATAATTTGACAAATGTATCTCCAGCCAAGCCTAGCAATAATAGCAATGGCATTTAGTCACGCCAATCAGAATTAATGCTGGGACAAAGACAAGTTAACACATGTCAAGACATCAACAAGTTGTTAAAACAATCTAAATCGATTTATTAAAGATTCAAAGAGCATATCAAGAGTATCACCAACCTTAAAATGTATGCAAAGAGCCGCCTCACATCTACTTCTCAAATAACTACCTCTAGGGATGGGGGCTCCCGTGAGTGCATGGCATAGGCCCTCTTGCCTCCGTAGATAGTCCATCAAGTCAAACTCTTCTTCAAGTTGGGATGTTCATTTCGAGAACCGCGAAGTTGTTGCCGAACTCTCCCGGCTCGCCTCTAGTGAGACGATTCATCTCGAGTCGCATTGGCCTTCAAGAGCTCCCCTGCATTCGCTCCGACTTCAAATCATGCTTTAACGATGGTGACTCTGCTTGCCTTGATCCGTCAAGCCTTGGTGACAAAGCAAAGATTCATCCGGCACTCCGTCTTCTCTAAAGTGCTGAGTTCTACATGTGCTCGTGATAGCCGCCGTATTTTGACGTCCCTCTAATGCAAAGCCTCCCACCACTGAGTGCTCTCGACCTACTAGATAGCTGAGAATGGCTCATTGAGAACAATAACAAGAAAAAAACAAGATGATATCGTATAAGGGCCTCATGACACAAGACCTCCTAATGAGAAGGCCTCCGCAACATGACGGTTAGGAGATTCCTCAAAGACCAGCCTCGTAGGGATCGCGAAGAGCACTGGTCACGCATCCCTGGGAAAGAGGCACTCAAGCCTAGAGAGAGCCGAGCGCCCCAAGATATCAAGGGGCTCACGCACTAACTCCCTTCAGCCGATGCCCCTCGATGTACCCACTCCTCTTAGCCAAACCATCCCCAACCGTCTCTTCATCTACCCGAACCTCTTCCAATGCCTTCCTCAACAAGGAAGATGGGCAAAGCAGCACCGATGCTTCCGGAGAAGAAGCCACCAAAAGTCGGGTTCTCCTCTAGTGCAACTGCGTGTCGACCACCTCGCCGCCCTCGATCCACTCTTGGGACCCCTACTCCATCAAGAAGCCAACCGAGATCCCTCACCCTTGGATTCATCTGACAGGCCATCGAGGCATAGATCATCTCAAGAAGATCGTCCAAGCCCGGCCTCTATAATGACCCCACCAACAATAGAGGTGTTTCCTTGGGCGGGCTATGTCAATCCTCAGCATTCCTTAAAAGGGCAAGAAAGTGAGGAGCCACATTATTAGAAAACCCACTGAGAGTCCAGGGAAAGCAATACTCAAACTTTCTTTTGGGATAGCAACCCAAGATGGCAGAGGTGTCGCTTCCTTTGACGAAAACTCCCCGGCTCTTCCTCTAGAGCACTCAATACCCAATCTTCAACATGGCACAGACGCCATGCTCCTCAACCAATGCCATCGAGGTCGCGCCATATGCTCCTCACGCGAAGGGATGTCATCCAGACATAGCTGTCAATTCTATCCCCAGCTTATTTGGGATCCCTAAATCGCATCGATCACCAAGAAGAAGAATCATGCTTTCCAACCCCCATCGAACTCGCTACCTCACTTATCTCAAACCTTGCACAAGGGGTGAAGGAAACCCGGCCATCCTCTTTGCTCCACCTCAAGGAGCACTTGGCCTAGGGATCCAAAGTGAGCCCTCGACATGAAAAAAAAAAAAAAAGCTATAGAGTCATTAGATATCGACCAGCATCCGACCGGAGACGAGCCACAAGTGATTCTAGGCCCCCTAGAATCTCGCATAACCTCAAAATGAAAATGAGACCAACCTACGATACTTTTATAAATGGTTACAAACCCCGAAGGAGGGCAGCAAGCCATGTCCTTTGCGCCGGGCTCAAGATACAGATGAAACTCAAAATGATACTTGCACGGAAAAATATATATCCCCTCGCCGAATAGGGTCGATGGAATATCAACACGCCTAGGAAACCATTCAAAAATTGTAAGCCAAGAAGGGAAATGGTGACCTAGGGTAGAGATGTTTTCTGGAGCAAAGAGATGCAAGAGCATGAACGCCGCTAAGCTTAAATAACTAGTACTCAAATCGCAATGATGTCCTTTGAAGACATCGGTCACATCTCCATAATGGCCGTGACACATGCCTCACCGCAAAGTACTTCAAGACATCTTTTCACCGGCCTTACTATGATGACCGATGCGACACCTCCCACACAACCCATTGATGGCCATCGCCTAGACTCTAATGCCAACAGGCCAGATGGCATAGGTAATGACGACCATTACTGCACTTTCCAAAATCAGGAACTAGCAGGCAGAAACCCTAGCGTACTCAGACAGATCTGACGGGCTTACGCCCCAAATCCTAACATTTGGGACAAACCCCTCGCGAGTCCGAGATACAGGAAGACCGAACAGCGAACAACTCAGAAGTAATGGAAAGTTTGTCAATCACTCACATCATACAAAATGTTGAGCCATGCAATATGAGAATAAACAATAATCGTAGTTCTATTCATTAATTTCTTTACATAGTATAAACTTTCAATAGCGACGACGACAGTGCCGGGAATAAAATACACGGAGTAACAAACTCAACAAAGATTTGTCCAAACAATTTCTGGATGACAACTAGATAGGAAAGCAAAAATGCAGCCGTCCTTCCCAAAAATCGGCCTCCCCGCTGTCCACCCCTTGTAAGAATGAGCGCAAGAGGGAGTGCATGAAAGCCCTCCCTTGCAAAGAGTAGAGAACGACGCTACCGTACTCGGGCCGAAAGCAACTCTCCACGACCCAAGCACCGAACATGGCTATGACCCGCAAGCCCGGGTCTCACAGGTCCAACATGGCGACAAATGTTGTGCAGCACGACGAAAGGAGTTCAGGCCTTCCTCCCCCAAAAATCTCCAAGAACAATCCTACTAAGGGCACCAAGGGCAAAGTCACTCTGCACATAGGGAGAGATGGTACCTCCCGCCGTCTGGATGGGCTAAGGTAGCTGCCTTTTCAAGTTGCTCCAAAGAGGATGCCCGAACATCGACAGGAAAAGATTTACTTATACGCTAAAGGTCAGGACCCATCCGCTACAATATGAGGATGGTACTAGCCGGGCTCAAAAGAGGGAAACTAAGGCATACTGGCGCATCCACTATTTCCAAATATCATAAGAGTTTCACATCCCGACTTCAGAAGAGTGTAGGCTTGATGTCATCTCCGAACTCTCATACTACTTGGCTGGTGATGGCGATTTGTGGAACGAGGCATTGAGAGCCCCTTTATTTATAGCAGGAGGAGGAAAGCAACCCCCATTAAGTCAAGCAGGTCATGTCAACAACCTAGAGGACGCCATTGGTGGAAGATCGCCAATGCTGAAGTACTAAATTGGCATGAAATCTTGCCAAAGCTACAAAGCGCATGGGGAAGGAGCGCACCTTAGGAAGGAAATCTTGCATGGTGACCCTCACAATGGCGTCCCATTAGAAACATATCGAGGTTTTAAATTTTAGGCCCCTGGCATAAGGGGACGGATAACTCATGAGCGGCCAGAGTAGACTTGCAGAAAGCATCGCCTAAAGTAGCAAGAAATTCAATAAATGGCCCACGTGGCCCAGAATCCAAGTAGCATAGTCCAAAATCCACCCAATACAAAGATGTGCTATGTAGGCTGTTCGGGATTGGTCCACTAGTGTGCTCCAATCCGCATCCACCTAGCAATTCCCATTCAGCAAGCAAGTCCATGTGACCGCCACCGATTACGTGATCGCTTAACTGGCACACCCTAGCTGCCTCAAAAGCGACAAAAGATACCAGAAGGTGTGGCTTCAAGATGCAAGGGAATCAGCGCGCAATACTCTATCGACAAATTTGGCCATTTACACACATTACAAATACCCTCCTCTGAAGGGAGGCCCCTTTCAAAAGAAAGAGGGGGAAAAGTAGGGAAGAAGGCTGGCTCTGTTTCACTGAAAGGCACACTCTCTCGTAACTCAATCTTTATCCCAAAACCGCTCTCTAATCGTGCGCACTCATCGAAATTCAATTTTCCATCTAGAATTTGTTTCCCAATTAAGCGCATTTATCGGAACTCAATCATTCATCTCAAAACTACTCCCCAGCGAACTTATTCATTGAAACTCAACCTTTCATCTAAAAGTTTACTTCCCAATCGAGCGCACTCATTGTAACTCAATCTTCCATTTCAAAAACCGTCTCCCAATCGGAAAGACACCTATCGGAGCTCAACCCTCCATTTAAAAGTCGCCTGCCCAATCATGACCGGGATTCAATTCAATACGCTAACTCAAAATTACCCCCAATCGGAACGACTATCAGCCTTGGCCTTCTCTATCAAGCCGCCTCCTGGTCGAAAGATTCATTTAAATTAATTCTCCATCTCAAAGCCACTCCACAACCGAGTTACGCCACCCCCATTTAGAAGCCGCTTTTCAACCGATATACTCATCCCAACCCAATTCTCCATCTTAGCTCCCACCGAACGCACTCACCTAATTCAACTCTCCGTAAACATTCAATCCTCGAAATATGCATTTACTGTTATTATTCATTTATTCTCCTATCTTTCTTTCTACCTTGAAGAATATTAATGATTCGAGCGTCAAAAGTTAACATACTGCAGAATCTAGCCTCACCATCCTCTAACCTCATATTATTTACCAAATAGAAGGCTACAGATTCAACTCAAAATAACGAAGACCTGGACCCATTTCCTACTGGGAACCTATCGAAAATCAAACGACTTCCTTAATTTCTTTCGATAATTTAAATTTGTACATTGAAGATTTATATTTATATATAAATATTTAATTAGATAAATAAATATAAATACTTTTATATATTAAATTTCTTCTTTTTTTATTCTTATGAAAATCTAGCTCAAATAATTGATGTTTCACTTTCTCAATTAAGAAGTTATCATCTAACTATTCAAATGAGAAAATGTCAAAATCTGAAAACATGATGCTGCCGTCCATTCCGCAGAATTCGGGGACGAAGTCGTCGCAATCGCTGTAGTCCGCCCTCCTTTTGTAGGTCACATGATTTAACGTATAAAATTTAAAATTTAAAATTTAAAATTAATTTTTTAAATATTTTTTTTAAACTTTTATATTTAAAATTCACATTTAATAGATATTAATATTAAAAAAAGATTAAAAAACACCTAAAAAACATTTATATGATAATATATCCACCGTTAGATACTAATCCAACGTATAGAAAATAGGCAATACAACCTATGAATGCGCCAATTGTTTTTTTTTTTAATAAAAAAGCATCAAAATTTTCATATTTTTTGTTTATTTTAGTAAGTTTTAATCAAAAAAATTACCTCAAAAAATATTTTATAAATTATAAAATATAATATTTTATAAAATAATAAATAAAGTTAGCATCATATCATTAATATAAGATTTTTATAAAATAATAGATAAGATATCATATCATCAACTGCATCCTAAAAAGACTGAAAAGACACCCCTTAACACTAGTCATACTAACACCAGAAAACTCTTCCATATATATAAAAATATTTTAAAATATAATTTATTTTATTAAATATTATCGGATGATATAATATTTATTTATTTATTTTATTTTATATAATTATATAATATAAATAAGTGAATAAAATACTATATTATTTATTATGTGTGACAAAAACGTCTGACCTAACCCCACTAATACTTATATATAATATTTTTTATATATTAAAGTAATTTTAATTTTTATGAAAATGTAACATAAAGAATTGATGTTCTACTTTCGTAAAGCATAACATCGACAACACGGCAATAGTACTTGTAAGCTAATGACAATTATGTGAATAATATTGATAAAGGAATTTAAATTTTTGGTTTTTGTTAGTGATTTTTTATTTATAATTTAAAATAATAAAAAATATTATAATTATTTTATATGTCTTTTATATATAAAAAGATATACACTAGTCTTTAAAAAATTATAAATATAATATGAAAAATTTTATTTTAGAATTTACTATAAATTTTATTTCCTAAAAAAGAACCAAAAAATTATTTATTTTCTTATTTAGTTGAAATTTCTTAAAATAATTATAGTTGATCACATAAATTAAGGTACGTATTAATTATTAATATTCAGATAATAATACATAAAAAATAATTAAAAAATATAATTATAAATCAGATAATTTTAATACATAAAAATAAAAAAATTATAATTATAAATCTAGCTGTGGCCCAGTATTTTTTGGGATAGATTTTTTTTAAAAGACTCATAAATAATTATTATAGTTCTTGCAGTATTCTTAATTATTTTAATATTTCAAAAATCTATATATTATTTTTAAAAAATCATAAAATATAACCTTTTTTTTTTATTTTTAAAAAATTAGTTTTAAAAATCAGCAAACCCAAAATCTGCTTATTGTAATAAGGGTCGTACTTAAATTAGTTTTAAAAGTCAAAACTTAGATTTGCAGTGTACAAAATTCAATTAGTTATAAAAAATTAGTTTGTAAAAATAATTAAATATATTTAAATTTATTATATATGATCTTATTTTATATTATATAATAAATTATTTTATAATTTAAAATAATAAAAAATATTATAATTATTTGATATGTCTTTTTATATATAAAAAGATATAATAATTAGTCTTTAAAAAAATATATAAATATAATTTGAAAAATTTTATTTTAGAATTTACTATAAATTTTATTTCCTAAAAAAGAACCAAAATTATTATTTATTTTCTTATTTAGTTGAAATTTCTTAAAGGAATTATAATTAATCACATAAATTAAGGTACGTATTAATTATTAATATATCAGATAATTTTTAATACATAAAAAATAATTAAAAAATTATAATTATAAATCTAGCTGTAATATTTTAAGTAGTCTTGCATAGACTCAATAAATCATTATTATAGTTCTATATCTATGCCATGGGTGGCCCACATTGCTTTTGGGATAGATTTTTTTTTAAAATAAAATTCAAAAATACTTTTTTAAATTTTTTATATGTTATTCTTAATTATTTTAATAAGTTTCAATCAACAAATTTACCCCAAAGATTATTTTTAAAAAAATCATAAAATATAACCTTTTTTTATTTTTAAAAAAATTAGTTTTAAAGTTAATTAAGCAAACCCAAAATCTATATATTAGTATATATAGGGTCGTACTTAAATTAGTTTTAAAAGTCAGCACTTAGATTTGCTTTTGTAAAAGCTTTGGTACAATTGAGTGGTATCAAAAATTAGTTCAGTGTAAAAATAATTAAATATATTTAAATTTATTATATATGATCTTATTTTATATTATATAATAAATTATTTTTATAATTTAAATTTATAATTGTTAGATTATATGAAAATTTTTATTATTTGCAATACATGAAAAAATGTCAGTTATAATATTGACTTATTGATAAATATGTCGCTAATTTTTTTAAAGTAATTACTATTTTGATTTTTTTATTTATAAAAATAATAATCAATAAAAGTAAATGACTATACCTTGGACTAGCATTAAATATGAATTAACTAGATCAAGCACTAATTATAGTTTAATTTTTTATTTATATTTATGATATCATTATTGATATGTATTGGATTAATATAAAAAATAATTATATAATAAAAAATATTAAAAAAATTAAATTTGAGGAAAACAAACCTAGCACTTGATAGGTAATTATCTCAATGCTTGAAGAGCATGCATATAATTAGAAGTTATCTATAGAGAGCTCATACAGAATTCAAATAAAATATTAATGCTTGAAGTGCGCCTGATACATCACTTGCGTACACTTGTGTATATAAGTGGCATTTGATAAGTATTTATTCGATACTCGTGCACCAATTGTGTATAAAATGAAAGTTTTTGCAACGAGTTTGTCATTTGCGTGAGAATAAAAAAGAGAGAAAGAAAATAGAGAAACAAGAAGAAGAAGAAAGGAGAGAATGAGAAATACAGAAATTTCAGAATCGTTTCGTATCAGATTTTCTAAATTCAAATTATAAAAGTCAGTATATCTATTTTTTTTTATATATTGTTTTAATTTATCAATTTTATTTCTGATTTTTATCTTATTTTACATGCATATTATCCTTTACACTAATTTTTTAGTATTATTGTATGTATATGTATTTCATTAAATATTTTGAGATTTTATTTATTTTTACCAAATATCTAAAAAATTTATTTATTTTAACTTGAAATCTGAATATTTTGAAGAATTATATTCTTATGTTAAAATATTGTAAAGAAAAGTTATGAAATTTTTGTGCTTTGACCTTGCATGTTACTTACATGTAAACCTTCGTCGATATAAACCTTCAGATTGCATAATTTATGAAATATTTATATGTTTTAATATTTTAATATTTTCACACAATTTATATAGTTTGAATATTCTTAGTTATATCAAATTGAATACGTTTTGGTATTCTAATATTTTCATATGGTTTATATGATTTGAATATTCATATTTACACTGTATAAAATTATGATTTTGAAAGTATTTAATAAAAAGCTTGACATTTAGGATTTCGCATGTGTTTTACTGTTTTCTATATTTCTATAAGTTTTTCAAATAAGTATAGTTCATTATATATATATATATATATATTTGCTGAATGTTAGGCTCGTGATTTGCATTTTTTGTAATCTTTTCAAATTAGGAGGTCATAAATACTTATAGGATATAGGCAAATAACTAATAAAGATTTTTGTTTAGCTATATCTTTAATTCTGAGAAATTTTTGGAATCTTATACACTGGATTTATGTATAAACTGAGTTATTCACAGTTTGTTATTTTGGGATAGTGTGTTAAATGAATGTATGCTCGACTTTATTTTATGATATATTACATATTTGGTTTGATATTTTTCTTTATTGAGATTTTGGATTTAAGGTGGTACTTATATAATTTTCAAACCAAATGGGATTAGTCTGGACAGTTTCTGTACCTATTAGAAGTCTGTGATTTATGATATTTATGATTTAATATGTAACATCCGACTCAACTTTTGTTATTAAATGTATTCATTTATAAAGAATTATTTATTATTAATATTATTATTATTATCTGCTCATATCGAAATTATAATTTAGTTCTCGTGCCTCTTAGCATAATTTTTCTTTCATAATATGAAGATTTCTTCAATTTTAGAATCTAAGAAAACCTTATAAATTCCAATACAAAAAAAAAAAACAAGATTTTGCCAATTAAAGTAAAAAAATTATCTATCAAGTATACTTAAAGATATGTAATTATTGAATATCTTATAACATTTATATAAGACCATCTCTCTAAAATATTAAAATGATACTGTCTATAATACTGCTTTTAAGTTTAGATATCTATTATCATTCATGTGACATATTAAATTATCTATATTGACGCATTATATAAATTTAATAATATTTTTTAAAAATTTTAAAAATAATTAAATATATTTTTTCAACCAATAATTCAACAGTAGAATTTTATTTGTTATAACAACTAACAAATTTTTTTAAAAAAAAACTTAAAAATAGATTTTTGTGTATAAGGAAAATATAATTTTGAGTTAAAATAAGTAGTCACAATAATTATAAGAGAATAACGAGTGTCAAAGAAAATAATATTGACTTTAGAATTTAAAATATCTAAATTATACCATTTTACTTATAAAATCTAAATTTTAAACATTTTTAAAAAAATTAGACAGTCGAATATAATATTTTTTTAATTTAAGTGTATATATTTAGACAGATATACTTATTTATTTAAACGGATGAATGTGAGTGCTACCACTAACTAATTAAATTGAACAAACATTTAAAAACAAGTATTTTATCTTTTAATAATTTGTAAAACACTGCCCATTAATATAATATACTTTCCCAATACAATTTATTTTTATATAATTATATGATATAAATAAGTGAATAAAATACTATATTATTTACTATGTGTGACAAAAACGTTCACCTAACCCCACTAATACTTATATAAAGGATTTTATATAAGACTTTTTTTATATATTGAAGTAATTTTTTTTTTAATTTTTATGAAAATGTAACATAAATAATTGATGTTCTACTTTCCCAAAGCATAACATCGACAACACAGCAGTAGTACTGTAAGCTAATGTGACAATTATGTGAATAATATTGATTAAAGGAGTTTAAATTTTTGGTTTTTGTTAGTCATTTTTTATTTATAATTTAAAATAATGAAAAATATTATAATTAATTTATATGTCTTTTTATATGTAAAAAGATATAATAATTAGTCTTTAGAAAAAAAAATTACAAATATAATATGAAAAACCCTATTTCACAATTTACTATAAATTTTATTTCCTAAAAAAGAACCAAAATTATTACTTATTTTCTTATTCAGTTGAAATTTCTTAAAAGAATTATAGTTGATCATATAAATTAAGGTACATATTAATTATTAATATTTTATTTAATTTTACCCATATAATTATATATCAGATAATTTTTAATACATAAAAAATAATTAAAAAAATTATAATTATAAATCTAGCTGTAATATTTTAAGTAGTCTTGCATAAACTCAATAAATAATTATTATAGTTCTATATCTATGCCATAGATTATTATAAAAATCTATATATTATTATATATAGGATCCCACTTAAATTAGTTTTAAAAGTCAGCACTTAGATTTGCTTTTGTAAAAGCTTTGGTATAATTGAGTGGTATCAAAAATTAGTTCAGTGTACAAACTTCTTATTATATGAATACTTTGAAGAATAATTAAATATATTTAAATTTATTATATATGATCTTATTTTATATTATATAATAAATTATTTTTATAACTTAAATTCATAACTGTTAGATCATATGAGAATTTCTATTATTTGCAATATATGAAAAAATGTCAGTTATAATATTGACTTACTGATAAATACGTCAATAATTTTTTTAAAGTAATTATTATTTTGATTTTTTTATTTATAAGTGGCATTTGATATGTATTTGTTCGATCCTCGTGCACCGATTGTGTATAAAACAAAAGTTTTTGCAACAAGTTTGTCATTTGCGTGAGGAAAAAAAAAGAGAGAAAGAAAATAGAGAAAAAAGAAGAAATGAGAGAATGAGAAATACAAAAATTTCAGAATCGTTTCGTATCAAATTTTCTAAATCCAAATTATAAAAGTCAATATATCTAAACTTTTTTTTTATCTATTATTTTAATTTATCAATTTTACTTCTGATTTTTATCTTATTTTACGTGCATATCATCCTTTACACTAATTTTTTTTAATATTATTGTATATATATGTATTTCATCGAATATTTTGAAGTTTTATTTATTTTTACCAATTATTTAAAAATTTTATTTATTTTAACTAGAAATTTAAATATTTTAAAAAATTATATTCTTACATTAAAATATTGTAAAAAAAAGTTATGAAATTTTTGTGATTTGACCTTGCATGTTACTTACATGTATACCTTCGTCGATATAAACCTTCAATTGCATAATTTATGAAATATTTATATGTTTTAATATTCTAATATTTTCATACGGTTTATATGGTTTGAATATTCTTAGTTATATCGAATTGTATATGTTTTGGTATTCTAATATTTTTATACGATTTATATGATTTGAATATTTATATTTACACTATACAAAATTATGATTTTGAAAGTATTTAATAAAAAGCTTGACATTTAGGATTTTGCATGTGTTTTACAATTTTCTATATTTCCATCAATTTTTCAGATAAGTATAGTTCATTATATATATATATATATATATATACTTGTTGAATGTTAGGCTCGTGATTTACATTTTTTATAATCTTTTCAAATTAGTAGGTCATAAATATTTACAGGATATAATCAAATGACTAATAAAAATTTTTGTTTAGCCGTATCTCTAATTATGAGAAATTTTCGGAATCTTATACACTGGATTTATGTATAAACTAAGTTATTTAAAGTTTGTTATTTTGAAACAATGTGTCAAATGAATGGATGCTCGGCTTTATTTTATGATATATTACATATTTGGTTTGATATTTTTCTTTATAGAGATTTTGGATTTAAGGTGGTATTTATATAATTTTCAGACCAAATGGGATTAGTTTGGATAGCTTTTGTATCTACTACAAGTCTGTGATTTATAATATCTATAATTTAGTATGTAATATTCGAATCAACTTTGGTTATTAAATGTATTCATTTATGAAGAATTATTTATTAATAATAATATTATTATTATTATCTATTTATATTAAAATTGTAATTTAATTCTCGTGCCTCTTAGCATAATTTTTCTTTCATAATATGAAGATTTCTTCAATTTTAGAATCTAAGAAAACCTTATAAATTCTAATACCAAAAAAAAAAAAAAAAACAAGATATTGCCAATTAAAGTAAAAAAATTATCTATCAAGTATGCTAAAAGACATGTAATTATTGAATATCTTATAACATTTATATAAGACCGTCTCTCTAAAATATTAAAATGATATTGTCTATAATACTGTTTTTAAGTTTAGATATCTATTATCATTCATGTGACATATTAAATTATCTATATAGACGTTTTATATAAATTTAATAATATTTTTAAAAAATTTTAAAAATAATTAAATATATTTTTTCAACCAATAATTCAACGGTAGAATTTTATTTGTTATAACAACTAACAAAATTTTGTTAAAAAAACCTTAAAAATAGATTTTTGGGTATAAGAAAAATGTAATTTTGAGTTAAGTAGTCATAATAATTATAAGAGAATAATGAGTGTCAAAGAAAATAATATTGACTTTAGAATTTAAAATATCAAAATTCTACCGTTCTACTTATAAAATCTAAATTTTAAACATTTTAAAAAAAATTAGACAGTCAAATATAATATTTTTTTAATTTAAGTGTATATATTTAGATATATATACTTATTTAAATGGATGAATATGAGTGCTCCCACTAACTAATTAAATTGAACAAACATTTAAAAACAAGTATTTTATCTTTTATTAATTTATAAAACATTGCACATTAATATAATATACTTTCCCATTACAATTAATAGGAAAAAAAAAAACCAAACATTTTTTGAAAATTTAAAAATCAACCAAAACTAGCAATTTTATAATTTAAAAAATGATCGACTTTTAGTTATTTATTTTTAAATAAACTGTTATAATTTAAATAGGGACCGATTCCTTTGTTGGTAAATGATTTTTTAAAAAGAATATGGTAAAAATAATTTATATTTTTAAAAGTATTATACTAAATTAAATAAAATAATAATAAAATAAAATTATATAATTTATAATATTAATAAATTATCTAGTCCAACAAAGACAAGGTTAATTGACCATGGAAATTGCCAATATCATCACCTTTCATTAATTATCAAACCCAACTTTTCAAACCCCAATTCACCAAAATTTTAGATTAATTAATATGAAATTAATATTTTAAATATATTTTGACAACTTCTATAATTTTTTTGAATAATGAAAATCCCAACTCCAATAATATTTTAAATTAATTACCAATAAGAAATATTTATAATCGTCAATACTGATATTTTTACAATCAACAGTAATATTTCATGATTAAACTATTTTAATTACCGTCAAATGGTTATTGATAGAATGATATTTTCAATCGGTGAGGACCAATGTCATTATCAACCGACGATTGGTGTGGTCCATAGCATCATTGGCTGATGGTTATTGGCCATCAGTAAATAATTGCGAGATAAAATTTTAAATACTGATATTTTTACAATCGTTAATACTGATATTTTTACAATCGATGGTAAAATTTTATGATTAAACTATTTTAATTACTGTCAAATGGTTATTGATAGAATGATATTTTCAATCGGTGAGGACCAATGTCATTATCAACCGACGATTGGTGCGGTCCATAGCATCATTGGCTGATGACCGATGATTGATTATTAAGGTTATTGGCCATCAGTAAATAATTGCAAGATAAAATTTTAAATATTGATATTTTTACAATTGTCAATACTGATATATTTACAATCGGTGATAAAATTTTATGATTAAACTATTTTAATTACTGTTAAATAGTTATTGATAGAATGATATTTTCAACCGGTGAGGACCAATGTCACTATCAACCGACAATTGGTGCTGTCCATAGCATCATTGGCCGATGACCGATGATTGATCATCGAGGTTATTGGCCATCGGTAAATAATTGCGAGATAAAATACATAATTTATAAATAATAACTATCAATAGCAAATAGTAAATAATTTGTTTTAAAAGGCCATTGTTTTTACATTTAGGCATTTAATTACTGAGTTTAAACTTTATTTTTACATTGATTTATTTCTTATATGTCAAATAGATCTGATCAAACTCAAGCTATCAAATTGGTTTGATTTGATTAATTTAAAATTTTATAAGGTTTAATTAGGATAAAAAAGTATTATAGCAGGCATGTTTATAAAATTAAGCTTGATTAATTTTTTGCTTAAAAAATGATCATGGGTAAAAAATATTTAGTTTTGTCTTGCCTGGTAAATATTTTTTATTTTAAATAAATATTAAATTTTAAAAGATAATTTTTATAGATTATATTATTGTATGATTTATAATTTTTATGTATATATTATTTATTGAAATATATACTTATATAATATTCAATCTTAAATAGTATAAATTTTAAAAATTATATTTTTTAGATATTTTTATGTAAATATAAATTTTTAAATAAATATACTAAAAATAAAAAAATTATAGATTGACCTAAATTGATTCTATTCAAATATTTAATCCTAAATTTGTTTTTAAGTATACTTTACTTATATTTTAATTTTTAATTTATTATTATTTTAATTATAAAAAAAATACGTAGATAAATTATGGATAGATAAATAAATATATTTTTATTGAGAGAAGAACGGTCTAATTTTCTAAATTAGAATAATTTATTTTGTTATTTTATGATTAGCTTTATTTTAAATTTAAAAAAATTATTTTATTTTAAATTATATTTATTAAATGAATAATATTATTCATACACTTAATCACATATTTAATTATATTCGAATTATACTTTTTATATTTTATTTTAAAATTTATTTATAGTTTTTTTTACAAAAACCTGAAAATAGTTATAAAATTTTCATTTATGTTAAATATAATTAAAATTATTTTTTATGTAACTTTAATTTTTTTTTATAATTTTCTAATTTACCAGCAATCCTGATATTGTTAAAACTATTAATTTTACTCTTTTATATAATTATTAAAAAAAAGTCTTTAAATTATTTTTGACATATTTTTAATAAATTAATAAGTTATTTATTTATATACAGTACTGATGGGTCCCAAACCCAAGGCCCAATACAACAATTGCGGGCCTGGAGGTAGCGTGGGTAAAATCCTGGTCAAGAGCCACAAGTCGATTAAAGCCAGGAGGGTTAAGCTCGTTTCGAGCATCCGCAGAACCAAAACAAGCGACCGAGAATGGCATCTTTGATCCGAGAGGTTGCCGTGACCCGCATGAGGACGAGAACAGCCAGAAAAGCCAAAATAACCAAGGATGCCAACTAGGATAACAAAGTGAAGACGCGTCTCCACGGGTATTCACCTCGCCCTCGACACGCGTCACTGGGCAGCAAGATGCGCCTCTGACGCTATATTCTGGGCCATGACAGGTCACAAACTGGCGCAACAATGAGCGGCGGCAAATAGGCTTCGATCTGCCAGTCTGTGTCACCCGTCCAGCGATCTGCCGTTCCTTATAAATACGCCTTTTACGCACCGGAGGAGGATTCCAAAAAAGCTTCCATTTGAGCACACTTAGGCAAACCACTCTCGAGAGAAAAAGAGAAAGAGTGAAGGGAGAAAGAAAGAAGCCAGACTTCTCATACTTAGTTCCATATAAAAGAGAATCATCTTGCATACTCCCACTGTATTATTTTGACAAATTAGTGAAACTTCTCGGACCTCCCGTCCGTTCCCGTGGTTTTTCACCCCTTCTGTTTATGGGATTTTTCAGGTAAATCGGCGTGTTCTCTCACCCCCCTCGTACTCCCATTATACTGCTCACGCTTTTCTGATTTTGTGTTGCAAGTTCCGTCCGCCCGCTCGTATTTGGCCAAAACAGGTAGCCGGAACTCTCAGACACAATAAGTACATTACTATATAAAAATATTATTTATATATCTATTTATATATTTACCTATATTAAATTTATAAAAAATAAATATAATTGTATTTTTTAAAATTTTTTTATCCTTTAAATGAATTTTAATAATTTTAATATAAATAAATGTATACTTTAATATATAAATATTATTTTAATATAAAATAAATAAATAACTTGGGGACCCCTCCACTGATTCTAATTTTAAAAAAATAAACTAAAATATTTATTTTCAGAAACTGTGGATATCCAAGAAAGTGTCGATTCTCCCAGCCGGAGTATCTGTAGAAAAAGCTCGTATGTTTGAAAATTTGGGGACCCCTCCATTGATTCTGTTCTTCCCATGACCGCACAGCTGATATCTTGTTGGTATCGTCTTCTTTAAGGGTTAATTTCTCTGGGATTGAAGATTTTTCTTCAGATATCATGCTTTTCTTTTAAATTATCTACTCGCAGATTCTTCTGAAAAGATTTTCTCCATCATTTTGTAGCTATGATTGTTGTGCTTTTGTTACGCAGCCATTGTTGGATCTTATCAACACGAACTGTGAATGAGATTCCATGGATGCATACTAATTTCTTCGATTGGTTAGTCTCTGGGTCTCTTCTCCAGTTTTATTTATGAGATTTCTTCTGCGTTTACTTTATTTTTCATCTAATATTATTGGATGATTAGGGTTTTCTTTGAAAGACAATATTATTCATTCATCCAGTTATATATGCAATTATACCAAAATTATTATTTTTAATGTGAAAAGAGAGAATGAAGTGAATAAAAATTACAATAGGATGTAATATACAATTAATTTTGACAATTTTAACACGAGTAATTGTACAATTGAGTGTATGAATAGTATTTTCTTTATATCTCTGCTAGTTTATTATTGTTTTTTATTTGCTTCCTTCTTGGCTCTTCTCAGTTCATAAAAGTGGCCTTCCTGGGGCTGCCATAAATTTAGTTTTCTATGTGGTTGAAGACAATTATTGATCTCTTATGGTTTGGGCAGTCAAATAACATATGAAAAATTAAGCTGTCACACCGATACGGGTGCTAAAATTGATGTGTGAAGTTGCAATAGAAGACAATATAAGGAGATACTGTCCGTAAATGTTTAGCAATTGTTCATATAGAAAATTTAAAAATTGTACATATAGAAGATAAGATGATGAAATGAAGTCTAATGTGGAAGCACCTCTGAGAAATGATATGGTTGGAGAAGAGAGAGAAAGAAATAAACCTAGGAAAATATTATTTGTTATTGTCGTTGTTGTCTTGTGGTTTGAGATATAGAAAAGCTGGTGGTATGTCCAAAATAATGGTGCTGCTGACCCCTCTCCAGAAAGCGCGGGGGGGGGGGGGGACCTAAAAGTTTAGCTGCTTGCTGTGCATTTGAAGTTATTTGTTATGAAAAAGTAAAATTTTTTCTGTTGAGGGCCAAATTATTATTATTATTTTTTTTTTTGGGGGGGGGAGGAGCAGAAGATTGGCTATTCCAATGGAGGAAGTGGATGATTTTCTTTGAGGATTTTTTCTGTTAAGGTGTAGATTTGAACACGGGTTGTGACTTGCACCATGACCATTACGATACTGTCATGATGCTGCAATGACTCTTACATCTAATGACAATTTTGAAACTGCAACAAATTACAATGGGTGAAGGAGTTAATACATTAGCTTAAATTATCTCAACTTAATTGATTTAGTTAAAGTATTAGATTAACAACAATTAAGGTACTGGGCAATTTTTGTTATAGAGTACAGGTTGTATAAAGTCAAAAGGGACTTACTGAAGCTTTCTTTGATAGTAAATCACTCACCTAGACAGCAAGGACTCATTTATCAATTAAGAGGATTAATTACTCTATGGGAAATTAAACTCTATTACAAATGGGGATTCATTTCAAGCCTTCTCCTTAGAGATATTGGGCCAATTTATACAGTCTCGGCTGAATGGGGTGCATGGGTGTAGTCTTTAGGCGATGGGTTGTCATGCCACTCCTCCTTGGAAGTCTTCACCGTGTTGGAAATTGTGCTCTGGTTGGCTGGAAATGCTCCACTATTAATGAAGCATGTTGGAAGTAGCCCTTCAGTGATAGGTTGATAACTTGGAAACATCCCAAGCATTGAATACAAGACTTGACCTTCATGTGGAGCTGGGTCATGTGTTTGTGGTCCCGGAAGTGGCTTGATTCGCTCATCTATGTGCTCTGTTAATGCATCAGCAATGTTGACTGGAGTGTTAGAAACTGATGTCTACCCCGTGATTTCCATAAATGAAGAGAGACAGCCTTAGAGCATGCTTTTGTGTTGTAATTATGGAATGAAATATTGGTCGATATGTAAGATATCAGCCTTATATATTGGTATCGGACCCTCGATATAGATGTTTCTGACACCATAATAAAAATATGATATTAGCCGATATCTGAAATATTAGCTGATGCAACTGATTCTGGTCAATATTTTCCTGAATTACTGTTTGTTGAAAAAATTTGCACCTGGCCTGAACATTTGTTATCGGTACGTATCACCTGATAAGGTTGATATTGATGCAGTTGCGATTGATGCTAATACTATTATTTTTATCTGTGGTTGCAATGGTTGAAATATTGATTTGCAGGAAAACTATCAGCCCTTACCTAAAACAGAATATTAAATGTTGGAGTCCCAGTAGGTTGATGTACATCTCCTTCAGCATCTTCTAGTTCACCTTATTCTTTTTACAGAGCTGTGTTCATTCACTGGTTCCTTTTACTCAGATCTTCTGCTTATAAGCCATTTGTAGATTACCTTTGTGCTGGGAGAAAACAAAGGCACCCAATTCTTAATAGTATTGGCCGATGGACAAAGATTCGAATATGGCCTGCAACGTATGCTGTGACTGTTACAACATGGCTGTGACGCTGAGAAGCACTCTCATGTTTGTAGCTTACGACATGCCTGCGACACCCTACTGTCAAACTAGGCTAATGAATGGGGAATGGCTACTTTTTTATTTTTGGTTTACAAGGATAATAACTAGTAAAGAAGGAGGGTCATGAATTAAACTTGTGTCCAGCATGGATCCATAGAGATCAAGTGCCAACTCTGCCATCTTTACGTATCAGGGAATGGCTACTTCATTCATCTAATAGCAATCACTCAATTCCAGATTACTTGATATGTTGCCGTACAATGATATATCTTGATATATTATCTAATGTTTTGAATATCAGTCAATATATCCAACATTTGGTGAAAATATCTGTCAATATGGCTCTATCAGTTTATGATTTGTAGAAATTTTTTCATCTCGATATATATGATATCGATACATATTGTTTGATATCGTTCTATACCGATATTGCCACAACTGATACCAATATTCTTATCCATGATTCTCACGTTTGCTGACAATGAGATTTATTGTGTCCTAGTTTCACAATGATAAAACAAAATTAGTAGGGTCTTTTTCCTTCCTGGTTGGAGAGCTAAAAGGATGGCTTCAATGATTTAATTAAGTGGACAATGAGACATGCATCCATGTGGTCCAAATGGACTACAACTGTGGCCCCACTTCAACTGTTTATTTGGATAAGCTTGTCTATTTGGATGTATTGTTTGTAAACTTGAATGGTTGGAGATGATAGGCATTATATCTAAGGATGCATTTGAAAATCCTTCTGTTTGCAACGCAGAGTTTTCTAATTATTTTTCTTTATGTATTTTGGTTGCCCGAATGAAAGTTTTAACATAATTGTAGAGTTATTGATGCGTGATCTGGTTGTTACTGGTTCGACTAATGTTAATGGCCTCTTGAATTATGAAATATAAAACTACATACAATAAACTGAAAAAGTGGGTAGACTCTTCTATGGATCTCCTGCATAGTCGGAGTTGTGTACACTGATTTACCCTTTTGATTTATTTGGCTTATGCAATGTTGGATTTGCAATTGTCTGTGGAAAGTAGGCATTCGAAGGGAAGTCTTAGTACAATGATAGAATTGTCATCTTGTGAAATGAGGGTCATGGGGGTTGAGTCGTGATAATGACCTATTACATAATTGAAGGTAAGACTGTATGTAATAGATAAAAAATATCCGATCCTTTCCTAGATCATACATAGTTGGAGCTTCATATATTGGACTGCCCTTTTTATATATTTTTGTTACCCAGTGTTTTATTTGCAATTTTCTATGAAAAGAAGACGTTTGGAGGGTAGCCTTGGTGCACTTGTACAACATGTGATGAAGTGGTCAAGAGTTTGAGTTGTAGGAATGGCATCTTGCACATTGTAAGGTTAATACATTAAAATAATCTGCCCGTTCTATGGACCCTGTAGTTTCTACTGGGTCAAATCTAATAATATCTTTGCTTCTCTGTCTTTAGTCGTATAATGTTATTTTGTGATTCATAAGACTTACACATTTCATGTATAATTATTATGCAGATCTTCTGGGACTGATTTTTAGCTGAGAGCTGATCTCAACGTGGCTAAAAAGCTCACTTCATTAACGTCATTTTGAGTCACCAGAAATGACCATTCTTCTTCCTCTTCCATCAATGCCACAAGATTTTGCTGACATTGTTATCGGCAATTTGAGTTATGATAGAAAGTTGTAGTTTGAATTTACCGTCTTGTTTTGATGGTCAGGTTCTTAGAATTCTGGTGATCAGCATTTCTTGAATTTGCCCAACATGGAGGGTAAAGAGGAAGAGAGAGTGGTTGTAGCAAAACCAGTTGCTTCAAGGCCTACCTGTTCAATTTTTAAGTCCTTCTCGGAGCTCCTCGCCAGTGCCATTGATGCCTCACCGTCAGCTGCTGCGAGTGGATGCTCAGAAGCTGTGGTTGCTGTAATTCGACCAAAGACAATGAGAGTTAAGCCTACTGGGAATCGGATCTCTCTTGGGATTTCCTCACAGGTCAGCTCTAATTTCTGGGAGCTATTAGAATCCCATTATATTCTAAATGGACATGATTTCTTTATGACAACTTACACAACTAGAATTATAAAATATATTCAACACATTTTAATATGTTGTCCTAATTTTAGTTATCTAAATTATTAGGATGAAATTCTCACCATTGAGAATATGAGAGATGATTTTACTCTATTTTAATGTCCTTTCATACTCCCAATGGATAGAATTTTTATTTTGGCAACTTAGATGCCTAAAATTATAAAATAACTCTGGCGTATGTTGTCATAATCCTAATCGTCTATATTGCGAAGGTGAAATATTCACTATTAGGAGTATGAGAGAGGAAATAAAATCAGAGGACTGTAATATGACTCCTGAATTTCACTCCATTTTAATGTCATTCCATACTCCTAATGGACAAGATTTCATTCTGACCATTTGAATGACTAAACTTATAAGATGAGTTCAACACAATTCATAACTTCCACTCATTCTTTGCTTTCTTATCTTTTTGATCGTGGTGAATTTCAGGCCGAGATTGCAGGCACAGCTCCTTGTTCTTCATATGACAAGGTTTCTAAACCGGAAAGCCAATCTAATGTGGTTTACAAGCCATTGGCTAAGGTTGTTTCCAAGGCGACTATTTCTCTCTTGGCCAATATGGTAAGAATCCTTCTAATCTTTCTCTGGATTTAGCTTTAGCCTGTTTCTTTAGGCTATACATGAACCTCATCATAAGAAGCACCCATGCTTTCACCAGACTAAAGTGTCATCCAACACGTGTCAATTTTTTTTTCTTTGACCCACTTCGACATATTTTGAACATGTTGGTTAATTTTATAATTTCAAAAAAGTTAGGATTTGTAATATAAATTTAGACATGATCAAATCTGGGTTTGAGCTAGACATAGGTCAGATTTACATAAAAATTTGTAATTGCCAAATTGATCCAGCCGAAAAACATAATCGTGCCCGTCCATAATCCAAACTGGGCCAATTCGGAACAATTTATGGATATTTTTTTATATTAAATATTGTATTTAGAAATTTATATTTACATAAAAATATCTAATAATTTAAAAATTTCAAAAAATTATAATATTTAGATTAAAAATATTAGTAACTATATATTTGAATAAAGAATCTTTATATAAAAATTATTAATTACAAAAAATATAATCTATTGTAATAATTTTTTAAACTTTATATTTATTTAAAATAAAAAATATATTTATTAAAAAATTACGATTAGCTTTGGCTGAATTTTTCAACCGTGCTTGTCTATAAAATTAATATACCTTAATTAAATCCTGATTCGTCATCGGATCCAGATTACTATAAGGATTAGAAAGCCAAGAACCGGTTTACCTGGTCTGACCGATTTGAAGTGGGTCCGGTTTTCGTATGTTTCGAATTCGAGTCCTGTATAACACAATAAATAAAAGGTCAAAGGATTAACGGGACTTATTCTCCGTTTTATTTTTCGACATTCAAGTCAGTCATCTTTCTTTGTTGAAAGAGAAAAATAAGATATAAAGTGAGAGTGCTAATGCCTATGTGAAAAGTCTTAGAGAGTTGCGCTTGAGAGAAATCGTTTTAAAAAGCGACAGAGAAATGTGCTTAAAGTGAAGCGTCTTGAAATTGTTACTTGCTGGCTTTTGGTATATGGCTAGAGGAAAGATACTTTGATTTGGCTATTCTTTTTTGTTGTCCATCTCCCATCCTGTTGGGAAGGAGGAATATATATAGAGTTGAGGGGTAGCTGACCTCTCTTATCAACCGTCCATGGAACCACACAGATTAATAAGGGGATACCTTTTGGGCGACGGTTCCTGATCGGCAACCGAGTCCATTGAGCTATCCGGATAAGAAAAGAAAGTTGTTTGTTCTGGTCGGTTAGAGGAGATGCCTGCACAGGAAGTGGAATGTCCTAACAGGGCCGATGGACTCATCTATCCACTTTGGGCTATATGGGCCGACTGGGACATTATTCAATTATAGGCTGACTCCTTGATGGACCTTCCTCTTGGGTCGGAGATAACGATACCCATCAAATCCTATAAAATTTTGGGTTAAATCAGCCCGATCAGATGACCCAATTTAATTAGGCCTATATAATTTGGAGAAACTTTGAATCGTTTTTTGTAATGTTTTGGAACAACTCATTTATATTAATTCACCATTAACTTATATACCATTTCTTCTTGTGAATTTTCTTAAAGATAAACAAATATGAAATATGCATTTTTTATTGTTCATTTAGTATAAAATAGTTCAGCAATTATGCTTAAAATCTATAAATAAGCTATGAACTTTTATTAAGATGTCCCCAATGTGATGCATCCTCATTAGAAAAGTCAATATCGTGTCCGTATTACGTGTCAATGTCCATACAACTTCTTACTTTTTCTTGAGCAGGGAAGTTCGTTTGCTTCTCGACAGCAAGCATTAGCACCGGTGGAGCCAAATGCTCAAAATTCGGGTCAAATTGTACTTCATACAACAGCATTGCCAATCCCACCACAGGGTGAAATGGCCCGATCAACTCAGCCTTCAAAGATGGCACTGCAAATACCTGAAGAAGATCCAAAACCTTCAGCATCTTTGGCTAACGTTGATTGGCACTCTTATGACGGGTATAATTGGAGAAAATACGGGCAAAAGCAAGTCAAAGGAAGCAAGTACCCGAGAAGTTACTACAAGTGCACAAATCCGAACTGTCCTGTGAAGAAGAAGGTCGAGAGATCCTTTGAAGGGCAAATAACGGAAATTGTTTACGAGGGTGAGCATAACCACCCAAAGCCGCCATTTTCTAAGCATGGTTCTTCAGGGTTGCTGGGGCATGGCTCAGCAAATAATGGGATGGGTCAAGATCAAAATACCAGTAAACCAAAGGCAAATAACAATATTACCCCTAGGAATGGAGGTTTGGAGGGATGCTTAGATAATCCAAATGAAGTTGGGATTTCAACCAATGCTGGAGTAGCATCTTATGATCCTGTTGCTTCTGGAGGATGTAATGCTGGTGATGGAACTCCTGATAATTCTTGTGGTGTTGGTGCTGGCTGTGAAGAAGCTAGCAAGCAGTCGGACACAGATAAGGATGAACCCAAAAGCAAGAGACGGTAAGATGTCACTTATGGTTATGGATGAAAATATTGACATTAGTATCGGATTTAATTTTTTTTTTTTTTTTTTTGCAAATCGGTATTTGGGGTAAATATCGGCTAATAGATAATTCGATATTTATTATATATTGGCTGATATATCGTGATATATTGTCATATTGTGATTTTTTGTCATAGTATAGTAAATTATCAATATTGAGAGACTAGTACCATTATATTATTATATATCATCATATCATGATTTTGTCACAATATCGCGAAATATCAGCATCGAGAGGTTAGTTTCGATATATATCGGGTGATACATTGAGATATATTACCATATTGCAAATTTCACATTATTGTGAAATATTAGTATCGGAAAGCCAGGAAGGATATATATTGGCTAATATATTGCAATGTATCGCCATATCATGATTTTTGCATAGTTTCGTGAAAGATCAGTATCAAGAAGTCAATATAGATAAATATTGGCTGATATACTTTGATATATTATTATATTGTAATTTTGTCATGGTATTATGAAATATCGGTATCGAGAGGTCAGTACGGATATATATCAGCCGATATATTATAATATATTGTCATATTGTGATTTTATCACGATTTTGCAAAAGATCGGTATGGAAAGGCTAGTATAGATAAATATCAGGCGATATATTGTGACATATTACCTTGCGATTTTGTCATAATATCACGAAATATTGGCATTGAGAAGCCAGTACAGATATATATCGACCTATATATTGTGATATATCGTTGTATCATGATTGTCACGGTTTTGTGAAAAATCAGTATTGAGAAACTAGTATAGATACATATCAGCTAATATATTGTGATATATCATTATATCATGAATTTTGTCATCGTATTATGGAATATCTATATCAAGAGGCTAGTACCAAAATATATCGGTCGATATTTTGTATATCTGTCTATATTTCTTCCATTGCTGCAGCTAATAGCAGGATTAAACATGAGCAGAAAACAGAATTGTGATGTCAGAGCTGCGACACAATCTTTTCTGTTTGTTCAATTACTGGGGGAAAAAAATCTTTTCCTTTGGCCGCCAGTGAAGATTTACCGGCAATCTCAATGATGCCATTTAAATCCATTTTTTTGTTTGCAATGAAGAACAAATGAATTTGAAGAGAAATAACTGTCAATATATCGTAATATATTGTCAATACGTTAATTATGTATTAGCTTATATTTTGTATATCGTCAAGTTGCTGGTAAAGTTTTACAGGCCATCTCAAGGATGCCCATTTTAAATCCATTATTTCGTTTGCAAAGAAGAACAAAATGAATTTGTAAGGAAATGTCGGTTTATATATTACGATATATTGTTGATATGAAAAATATATGTCAACCTTAGTTTAGCAAGTTATATTATTATTATTATTTTACTATAATAGTTTGTAGTAATAAATTATGATTTTAGTTAATGTGTATCCATTATGTTGTTTTCTCATTGTAGAAAAGAAAAGCATGTCTGTGTGTTGGTGTCGTGTTATGTCTGTATCCCATGACAGTGTCCATACTTGTGATTTACCGGCCATCTGAATGATGCCCATTTAAAATCCAATATTTGGTTTGCAAACAAGAGCAAAATGAATTTGGGAAGAAATATCGGTTGATATATCGCTAATACGATGAATATATCGCCCTATATTTTGCATATTGTCAGTTATTTTCTTCCGGGTGTGCTAGTTTGCCTTGTCATGTTATGGAGATTTGTGTCATTTTTTTCAATCAAGCAAACTAATTACCGGTAAATGGAAGCGAAATGAATCTCGAGGCACGAATCCGTAGGGATTAAGTGTCAACTGTGCTACATTTATCTCCCCTTTGTGTCCATTTTTGTGATAGACTAAGTGACTGGGATTGTGTATTTCTGTCTTTTTTTTTTTTTAAATCAGGAGAAATGATGATCAACACAAGGAAGAGGGAGCATATGGGGAAGGTGATCAAGAGCCTGATATTTTGGGAGATGGCTTTCGCTGGAGAAAATATGGCCAGAAAGTTGTGAAGGGAAATCCATATCCAAGGTAAGTATAAGGATATCCAATGATTAAAATTAAAATATTAAATAATACTATTTAAACATATTTTTTAAAAAAATATTTATATTGTATTTGATATTTAATAATTGTTAATATTATAATTTTTTTAAAAAAATATAATTATCTTTATTATTTTTATTTTCAATTCAGAACTATTAAATTTTGATCAAATAGTTATGATTTGGGAAGTAAATGATACCTCTTCTCTTTGCATCCCCCCACCCCACAATGGGTTCTAGGGTTGCTGCGACACTCTGCCTGTACGATGCCGTACGACAACCGTCGGATGAAAATCCAACAGCGCCCGTTATCCTTTTACTTAAAAAAAAGTTTTTTTTTTTTTTTAATAACAAACAAGGGACGCTGGTAGATTTTCATCCGACGGCTACCGTATGACATCATATAAACATCGTACAGGCAGCACGTCGCAGCGGCCTTGTGCTCCCCCACAATGTGGGTCGTTATATTCTCTTTGTTATTCGCACACCCTATATACTGAATGAGGTGTGGTGGTTGTCTAGGGCTTGCTCTAGGATTTTTTTCCAATGGGATCATTAATTTTATAATTTTAATGTTTTTTTGACATAATGAATTTATTATTATTTTAAAATTTTAGCCAAAATTTTCTTAATTTTATGAAGATGAGTTAAAATAACCCTTAGATAAATTTTATGGCGTCAATAAAAAACATTAAGTTAGGTTAATAAAAAATTTTAGTTTAATTATTAATATATATTTATATATATATAGCTATTTTTTTTTATTCAGATATTTTTTTTAAGTGGGGTCAATTGATCCCCCATCAACTAAATGAATATTTATTTATTTATTTTTGTCTTAATTATATTAAAATTTAGTTATATATTAAAAATTGACAATCTTTAAGCATCTATTAATCTATTTGAGGAGTTGTAATCAATTTTATTAAAATTATTCTTGATGTCCTTCAGTGCCATTGAGAAATGTCTAAATTTTTTGATCTATATATATTTTATATCTCTATAACACTTGAAATTACTTACCCATAAAAGCACGTGAATTTATTTTTCTTAGATGATGTTGGATTTTAGATATATTTAAAACTTATCGATTTAAGTTTTCAGAAGCAATGCAAAGTAAAAAATAAATAAAAATAATAACTGGCCCACTCGTATCGGTTGATATATCGGGATATGACATTGACATGATGACATGGTTGAATTCGTCTTGCGCAGGAGTTACTACAGATGTACGAGCCTCAAATGCAGCGTGCGAAAGCACGTCGAAAGAGCATCTGATGATCCGAGATCTTTCATCACCACGTACGAGGGAAAACATAACCACAAGATGCCTGCAAAAAGTGCGAGCTCGACAGCCTGCAAACTCGACTCACGGGCCCCTTCAAGGAAAGAAAACCAGTGATGGCGAGTTGAAAACTCACCGTCGACATGCTCGGTCTCGACTTATCATATGATTTCTGTGGCAATATGATCCAACTCAGTTAAGCTGTTTCCCTTTCTGCTGCAAACTTGATATCCCCTTTCATTTGACTCTATGTGAAGGTTCTGCAGGAAGATATCATCCTGCTCTTGGAAGAACTACTATTTCTGCTCAATAGCAATCTTTCTTTAACAATTGTGACTTGCATTCAATAATTTGCTCACTCTGGAAGTTGAATCATAAGCTTGTTTTGGGGGAAAAATGGTCCGGTTAATGAAAAAATAACTTAAAAAAGGCTTTAAGACATGTTATAATGTTATTTTCTTCAAGATAATATTTATTTCTTGATAGTAACGATAATAGCCCTAAACCGATATATCAAGCTATAATCTTTTATGGTATAATCAGTGTAAATATATTGCAGTGATATTTTTCTGGTTTAGAGATATGAAATTATTGATTTTCAATCTTGTAATCTAGGGCATGATTATTGTATACAATGAAAGGAATTCTTTATAGGGTGCAGCACTTATTCAATTCAAATTAAGCTTTGACATGATATTAGAAAAAACCCTAGTTTTACAAATTCAATTTTCATTCTCTCTTTTCTTACTTGGTTCTTGAAATTCTTGACAAATTGAACATCGCCATGGTATTTTTCAAATGTGGTAATCTTTGATTGTGGCAATTGTTACTTGAAATTGGAGACTCCGTCGTTTGAGAACAACTTCGAAAGTCTTTGGTTTCGTTCTACCAGTTGCATTTTCATACTCGTCTTCTCTATCGTTACTCGTGCTCTTCTCTAACGATTGGCCAAAAACCCTAAGCATTAGGGTGCTTGCAAAGAAGGGAATATGTTGGAAATAATTTCAAGTTTATCTTGCCAAAATCTAAGGATGGTTATATGGCATTAATGATGGGATTAAGTAATCAATGATGTTATTGCACGATAAATTATGATATATGTCGAAAAATGTATGAAGAGAATATGTTTTAATACTTGAAATTGCTCAAAAGGATCAAGGAGCGTGTCGGATTTAAAGTGTTACGATTGAAGAAGAAAAATATGTAATTTTGATAAAATTTTTGTAGATAAGGTGGCGCATATTGAATTTAAATAATTGTGTCATGAATATTTTAAGTAATTAAATAGTTTTGAAATATAAGAACATCATCTCGATGATTTTGCTAAAAGCTGATAGAAAATTCAGTGATTAAGTTGATGTCTTGAAACTTATAGCAAATTGTATGATCTAATTGTAGATGGAAAGTTATATCCCAAATGATCACCATGAATTTTATGGCTTAAAAAGTATAGAGAAATACAACTAATGGTGGAGTTAGAAGAAGTCATATTTTATGGTTAGAATTATAATGTCATTGATAATGTGTTAATAAGGAGAAATTAATGATTAATTATGGTTATGAGGTTGTTAAGTATTGTAAGCTTGAAGTAAATATCATAAATTTTAAGTGTTGAAATTTATCGGTTTGATACTTATTAGATTAAATTAAAGTACAAATATGAGATCACCGTGGGGCTCGAGTAGTTTTTTAGCCTAAAGTTGAACTCTGCATGCTTAAATTTAACAGCTTGATGTTAAAAGTAGAGTTAGAACTATTTAAATATGAAAGTATTAAAATTTTTAAAGATAGAAAAAAAAAATTTCTCTAAAAACTTTCCTTGGCTTTTATTTCCTTCGATATTTTTGTCATCATATAATGGTTTATAGATAAGTTAAGGATAGTGTATTTAGACACTGAAAAAATTAAAAATATAAAACTTAGTAATCCTTAGTATAAACTATTTTGAACACTACCCAATTCAGTTCGGTTGATATTGTAGATATATATTGATATGTTGGTATGTTGATAAATGGTTATGGGCTTGATAAAGGGCATTGACACAAGTTTAACTGTAAGCATATATGCGTGATAGTATATGTTTTAGTCCTCGACAATGAAGTCATTGATGTACATTGGCGGATAATACTAGAATATATATAGTTTGAAATTTTTACGTTATGTATCACATTTGAATCTACCGTGTAATTGGATACGTATTATAAATTTGGATTCAAACCCGAAAGTTGTTAGAGTGGGTCATTAGATCTTTTTGCGTGATCTTATACACTGCAAACTAAATTAGATTTCAAAGCAACAAGATTGGTGAACCGAAGTCAGGTCGGTCGTGAATAAATCATAGCTAGGTTGGACGTAAACAAACTAAAGCTCAAAGTAATGAAATTCCACAAATCATAGCAAACACATGATATGACAAAGCTAAATATGTCAAGTCTCCATATATATATATATATATATATATATATATATATGACTTACTCAAATACCCAACTAAACTCGCAATGAAAATCATCAATTAAAATTCAAATCATTATAATATTAAACCTACTAATTCAACAAATATAGAAATTTCAAATATAAACAAACTGTAATAGTTAAATATGCAATGCACCCAAAATATAAATCCCAAAACAAATAAAATATAAATTTGAATACAAATTATAAATACAAATATAATTAAATTAAGTCTTCAAACCATTTACTGTTCAAATCTTATAAGTATTCAAAATCCTTTAATCTAAAAGAGGTTAGAAATAAGATAAAATTACAAGACTAAAGTTCAATAAATATATTTATATACAATAACAAATATAAGTGTATAAAGGATGAGTGAAAAATAATAAAACTAATGTGAAATCTATTAGTTGTTAAAAGTTCAAACGTGTTAAATATTCAAATGTTTTAAATATTCAATTAACTAAAGTTCAAATATAATTTCATATGTATAAACAAATACCAAATAATCTAAAATACGAAATTATCAAAATATCCAAATATCATAAATCCAAAGACTCAAAAAATCCAAATCTAAAATCGGCAGGGAAGTCACATCTGATTAACACTTGATCGAAACTCAAGTGCATTTTTTAGATCATGCTCAATGTACACCCGAGTGTGTCGAGGTAGAATGCTAATGCCTGACACACACCCGATGCGCGCTTAAGTGCCACTCTATTATATACATTGTGTTCGACTGATTTTTGATCATTTTTCTATCAGATTTGGGAGAATAGAGAGAAAGAGAAAGGAAGTTAGAGAAATCAAATTCAAGTGAATCCAAACAAGGTTTTGGTAATTTGGAGTTAAAATAAGTGCATCCCAAACCTTTTTTTTTTTTTCTTTGTTACTAATTTCTTCCACTTTATTGAGTGTTTTTTGTTCAAAATACTCCTATATGACATATTTTTATAGTAAGATAATGGTACTGCACATGTATAAACTTTCACACCCATTTTTTATGATTTTTGTGAAAATAATGTTCTTGTCACTCTACTATATATATTATATCCGATTGATTTTTGATCATTTT
>BSYO01000035.1:1088377-1099063 GCA_033239525.1 Nepenthes gracilis | reverse complement strand
GACTATCTAACTCTTCTAAGAAAACTTTCATTGAAGAATCACAATTTCTCTCTTTCACACAAAAAAAATGGAGCAAGCTACTATTAAAAAAGAATTTGGTACTCAAACATTGGATGTAGTCATTGAAAATACTAGGAGATAGCATTCGAATGCTAAAAATTAGCATTCGAACGCTATCCTTGGCTGGAGTAACAACAGGAAGCCACCATTAGAATACTGAAGTTGGCATTTAAATGTTTAAGGCAAAACCATCTTCACATGAGAAATTGCACAAAAGTACCCATCAAGCAATCCGGCCACTAGAATCCATGCATGAGTGCCCTCTCGTGTATCTATTAAGTATCGATCTTTTGAGCCACTTCAGTCTTCCTTCCAAGTAAATTCTTGTACAGAAAATTGAGCGAATCTCTAGATAATTTATCTATTAAATGTAAAACTCATAAGAATGTGATTTAAAATTTAACAATTATAATTCTGTAAATTATGCTCCTATACTACTCTACACAAACATCCCATACTTTTAAAAGATATAGTACCCTAAAAAAAAAAATTCATGACATATATTCTTTCTAGTATTTTAACTTTTCATGATTCCAACAATAATTGTAAAAAATTCACCAAATGGAAAACTTAAAAGGATTAAGAAGTGTAAAAATAATCATAAAAACTCAACAATGAGGTCCCCCAACATTTGAAGCCTCCAAAAGGAACATGATTCCTGCTACTCTAGAAGAAATAATAAAAATAAGTTGAATACTCAATAAGCAAAATTTTGATTGAGAAATTAATGTAACATCATAATATAATGTGCTGGATTAAGTAAAAACTCAAGCTAATATAAAAATATCAACCTAAACAATAGATAAAATAGAGAGTCCAGATTATTAAGTGTAGATGTGGCTACAACCCTGTCTAAGCATGAATAACTGCAAGTAAATCCTAATAAATGTGTTTCAATTTTATGCTATGTGATCATGAGCCGATTGGCTGAGCAACCAAGTGTTCGAAAAACTTTAAGAGCTAAAACACACTTACCATAACAAGTCAATGAAGGTTGATCCAAAGGATGAGATAAGGAGAGCCAAACTGCTCAACTAAACATCCAATTCACTAAATGAAATGCTATATCCTTTGACAATAACTCATCAACACATGAACAACTATAATAATCATTTTCCATAACCATGATCATGGATGTCCATGCTAGCATTCCCCTTCAAGAGAACTTACTAGAATAATTGGTAACTCAAATGTGCAGATTGTGGGTAATAACTCGTCTCTAGAGAAACTGTCTACCACTTCTCTTTAGGAGAACTCTCATCAATTTTTAGAAAAATGAGTAGAATCTACCCAAAATAATTGGCTTTATATCTCCATAAATACCAAACCCCTTAGCAATTCAATGACACATTTTGATAGATCTAAATCTTAAAATATCTATTTATTTTCTAGTCCTTAATATTTCTAAGATTTAACATAAATTCCATAACACTTCGCCTATATTGAAGACGTCTAGAACTTGTCTTCCATAGCACATTATCCCCAAATAATTTTAACAGAGCTTAGTCCTATATTATAACATCCCATATTTTATATAAAATTTATAATATTATTAATATAATTTTATGTCAATTTAAAAATAATTATTTAATAAAAATTTAAAGAAAAATTAAATTTTGGAACTAGCTTTGGCAACTGATGGGTGTCTAAGCCATACTTATACGTGTTTTAAGTAGATTGAGCGATGCTTGATATATACTTATGTAACATTTATGTGCAATTTAGACAAATTGATTCGCACTTGAGTAACACTTGATGTTACGATCGTGCATACCTGAGGGTTATTAACCGCGCTTGATGTGCTCCTATTTAATATTCGTACACTAATTAGGTTATAAAAGTACACTTGTATGCACTATTCATGATTCTCAAGGGGGAAAAAAGGGAAAGAACAGAGACAAAGAAGAGAGGAGGAAAAATAAGAGGAGAGAGAAAAGAGAAATACGTATTTAGAGGTTTTGGGAGCTAGATTTGCTATATCAGATAATTAAGGTAAGAATTTTAAATCTGTTCTTTTGTTTATTTAATAATTATTTAATTTTATTCATATTTCTTATTTTGATATACGTACATGTGGCCATTTAGCTTTTCTACTTTGATTATTGTTATATACATATGGTTTTTATGGAAAGTTTTTGATATTTTATTTTATTTTACTAAAAGATTTAGAGATTTGTTTGTTTTTCACTAATAAGTTAATGTTTTAAAATCATATGTTTACATATGAAATGCTTGAAAACGAAAAATCATAAACTTGTATCTGAGTCTTACATGTGATAGTCTATGTAATATTTTGAATCAAATTCTATTTTAATATTTGATATAATATTTAAAATTTTTATATGATAAAAAATTTTATATATATACTTCTACTGAGTTAGAATTTTATAATTTTTCCATGAAGAACAACAATTTTGACCCTTTTGTTATGGAGTCACCCAATATGGTATTTTCTTGAAGATCATTGTAAAACGTTGAATGAAATAATATATTTAAACATCCTAATATTATCACGTCCCAAAATCCAATCCCAAAGTTAATAATTAGTGAGATTAATCATGAATAAATAATAAACCTAATAACCCATGGATGTGAACTTTATATCAATATATCGACTGACCAAAATAAAAATATTATAACCTTACCATAGGATCCGAAATGCCATCTCATCAGGTAGTTGGAACACTGACCATAACAAGTCGTTGGATCATATGTAGTAAGTTATATCTAAATTAAAAATTAGAATATCTGAATAATCATAATAGAAAGTCAACATCAATATTATAATTTACAAACCATCATCCGGATATCATAAACATTCTAAGTTATTGTTTGAAAATTAAAATACATCATCAAACAACTAACCATTCTAATCCTAATTTATTCGAATGACTCTTCCTTCGATTCTACTTATCTCACAAGTGCCTAAGCCGCTAATCAAAGAGTTAGTAAAAAATAAAAATAAGAGTGAGTCTAAAGTTTAATATGTCACACAAATTTACATAATTTAACATTTAATTTGTATTGAAACAAGTTAGAAGAAACCATGGATCAATTTATGATGCAATACCATGAATTTTTATAACCAATATGTATAGCTTTTAAATTTTTCTTTTCAATACATAGTCAAAATATACCATATAAATTTATATTTAATATGTCAATTCTTAGGAATCAAGGGCCAATAGGACTTTACCGATTAAAGGAGCGAATAATCAAAATTTAGGTTATAGTTATTTTCACACAATCAAAAATCTTACGCTACTATTAAAAATTAGTAAGTGGGCCATCATATATATCACCCTGTAGATGAGATTGAATGCCTCTTTCACCATAGATGATAAATTCGAATATCAACAACCACTATAATATATTAAGATATGCCATATTGTATCACTACTGAATTTTTTATAATGGTCCAATACTTAAACAAAATAAAAATTTTATAAAATTTTATATCAATTTTGTATTTCTCAATTCTAAAAAATATTCTTAACCATTTAAGAAATTGTAGAGTTTTCTTTATAATTATTTCAAATAATTATCATGTAGTGCGTAAAAATTCTGTAAAAATTTAAATTTGCAAGTTTTTGAACATACAATGGCTACATTAAAAATTTTTTAAACAAAATTGTAGAAAAATTAGTCACATTTTGAGATTTTAATATTTTATTTTAAATAACATGCATGCAAGGGCAAATTACTAATTTTTTTAAAATATGTAAGACATAAATTTAGTAATTTTAAGCATACATGAATATTAAATAAAAAATTAAAACTTACAAGAGTCATATAACTATGAATTCAACACATATATGTAAGAAAATTATAAAAAAATAATTTAATAATCTAAAGTACATGAACTAAGAATATAATTTTTATAAAAAATGGGAGTAAAAGTTTATACATGTGAAGGACCATTATCTTACTATGAAAACATGTCATATATGAACATTTTGAATAAAAAATACTCAATAATGTTAAAGACATCAATAACAAAGAAAAAAAAGGTTTGAGATGTATTTGTTTTAATTTCAAATTACCAAAACCTTGTTTGAATTCACTTGAATTTGATTTCTCTAACTTCCTTTCTCTTTCTCTCTCCTCTCTTAAATCTGACAGAAAAATGATCAAAAATTAGTCGGACACGTTATATATAGTAGAGTGACACTGGAAAGCGTATTGGGCGCACGTCAGATATTAGGATTCTACTTCAACACACTTGGGTGTGCATCGAGCATGATCTAAAAAGTGCGCTTGAACTCCGGTCAGACGCTAATTAGGTGCAACTTCTCTACCCATAATACCCATGAGTGCTCATCAGGCGCCAATCAAATATCCTCCGACTTGATATGACCCGGTCCAACTTAGACTTTAACTCAAATTTTTTTCTCATTTAATCTTAATTTTAATTATCTTAACTTAATTAGTTATAATTAAAATAAATTTTAAAACTCATACTTTGTAATATATTTAGATATACTTAAAAATTACACCTATCTTTTATGGGTGGTAAAATAAGATGGTATTTAACCCCATCTGTATTGTGTTTATGGGTCTAAATAATAATATTTTAGCCTAAATTTATTGAAAATATGTGTAGCCATTTCTGAAAGTTATTCTTTTGGCCATTGGTTTTTTATTTTAATATATTTTTATTTTTTAAAAATTTACTTACATATAATTTGATATTTGAGATGCTTGATTTCTTATATTTGAAGGCTTTCATCAATATTTAAATTCATCCGATTTTAGATTTGGATTTTTTATGTCTTTGGATTTATGATATTTGGATATTTTGATGATTTCAGATGATTTATTTGTTATTCATTTATACATATGAAATTATATTTAAACATTTGTTAATTGAATATTTAAAACATTTGGATATTTAACACGTTTGGACATTTAACAACTATTAGATTTCATATGAATTTTATTATTTTTTACTCATTCGTTCTGATTTATACACTTATATTTGTTATTGTATATAAATATATTTACTAAACTTTAGACTTACAATTTTATCCTATTTCTAACCTCTTTTAGATTAAAGAAATTTGAAGACTTATAAGATTCGAATAGTGAATGGTTTGAAGACTTAGTTTAATTATATTTGTATTTATATTTTGTATTCAAATTTATAATTTATTTATTTTGGGATTTATATTTTGGTTCCATTGCATATTTAACTATTACAATTTGTTTATATTTGGGATTTCTATATTTGTTGAATTAGTATGTTTAATATTGTAACGACTTGAGTTTTGGTTAACGATTTTCATTGCGAGTTTAGTTGGGTATTTGAGCAAGTCATATATATTAATATATGGAGAGTTGATATAATTAATTCTGTCATATCATGTGTTTGCTATGATTTGCGAAATTTCACTGCTTTGGGCTTTAATTTGTTCACGTTGCGTCCCGGGTCCCTAATTGTTGTACGGATTAAGGAGCCTTCCAATTTTTCATTACGGGTCGATCTAAATCGGGCCAATTTTCGTCACTGATAACTAAGAACCTGTACAACACAAACCACAAACAAAAAGTCAGATGACAACGGGGGGCTATCCCCCGTTGACACTTCGACACTCAAGTCAAATATCTTCCACAATAAACGGAGGAATACACGTTTAAAGGTAAATACGACGGGAGTGCAAAGATGGAGCGATGAGGGGAGTGTGAGACGGATGCATTAGGAGGCTTGAGCTCCATGAATAGGCCCAACAGAGAAACGGCTCAGAGGTGCGCCTCGGAGGGCGGCTCAGAGGTGCGCCCATGGAGGGTGACTCTAAGGTGCCTCCAGCAAAGGGGCAACTTAAAGATGCGCCTGCGGAGGGCGGCTTTGAGGTGTGCTCGGTAGATGACGACTTTAAGATGCGCACAACAAAGGGACGGCTTAGATGTGCGCCCGGTATAAGGCGGCTTTGAGGTACACCAAGATAGAGGGCGTCTTAGGAGAGAAAGACTAAGCAGCATACAAGGGTTAACATCCAAAAGTTACCCGACTTTGGAGGGCCGACACAGGCGGTGAGCTCCTAACCCGGTTAGAAAGACTTGTGACCTCGGGGCCCGAGGTCGAAGGCCTCCCGAGGTTGGAGGAGGGTCAAGGGCCTCCGGGATAGGGAGGAGGGCCGAAAGCCTCAGGACTAGAGAGGGCAATGGCCTCGCCAGCCGTAGGGTGGTGGCCTCCGAGGGAAGAGAGTTGAGAGCCTCTCGGCGATGGAGAGCCGCTTCCTGGGACGGTGGAGGATCGAGGGGCTCCACATGGGAGAGAGCCGATGGCCTCGGGAGACTAAGGCTAATGACTTTTGGACGGGAGAAGGGCTAAGAACCTCTTGGCTGATGGAGAGGTGAGGGCCTCCTGACGGCGGAAGGCTGATGGCCTCCAGGCGAGGGGAAGGCTAAGAGCCTCCTGGCGGGAGGATGGACTCCAAGCTGGCGAAGGGCCGAGGGTCTCCTCGCCGGCGAAGGGCCGGGGGCCTCCGAATGGGGGGATGGCTAGTGGCCTCATGGCGAGAAGAGAACTGGTGGCCTCTGGGCCGCCATCCCGCTCTCGTTGGAGATTGGCTAGCAATGGCTACCCCTTCTCAGAGGCCGCCATCTCTCTCTTGGTGGAGATTGGCTAGTAACGGCTACACCCTTCTCCAAGTCATCCGGATCTCATGGAGCTTTTTGAGCTTCTTCGAGCTTGTTGAGCTTGTTCTTCAAAGTTTGAGGGTGCTAACTTTTATAGTGGAATTTATAGAGCCACTATTTTTTCAAAAGTAATGTGGGACTTTTATTTTGAAAGAATTATATTGGATTGTGGGCTTACTGTGAGACCTGACCCATTGGGCTCATGGTTACTGGACCCATCACTAGCCCCCCATGCCGGTGAACCGAATCTTCGGCCTCCGGCATGTTCATGATGGGACGAGACTGATCATGTTGTCTCCTCAAGTCTAACCTAGATTCATTGACCGTAAAGTTTGACTCTCAAGAGTGGAAGGAACCAGATTGATGGTTGACCAGCTTAGTTGACCACATACTTGATCCAGAGAGTGAAACGAGAGTCGGAAATATGGTTGTCCACTTTTTGTCGTTAACGCGTCAACCGAGAAGGTTACAGCAGTCAAAAAAGCTATTCGACCCGGATCCGGTTACCAAAGTGCTTGAATCCATAAGGGTAATACGAGCCGAGATATCTATCGATTAGTCTCACGGGACAAGAGCACTTGAATCCAGAGAGCAGAGCGGAGATGAATATGCCGATTGACCGAATTTGTTGACCGACAAAGTGCTTGAATCCATAGAGCAGTGTGAAGTTGAAAATTTTTTATCGACCGGATCCGTTGACCGGCAAAATGCTTGAATTCGGAGAGTAATGTGGAGCCAAATCTTCACACCCACGGCGGCTCGAATCCGAGAGAGTAGTGGAGTCAAAATCTTCGTGATCAACCCACACCAGAGTTCTGAACCGAGAGCAGGCCAGAGTGAAAATCTTTGTTGGACGATCCGCTGATCGATGAAGTGCTCGGTCGTGAGCATTTCAGAAATAAAATCTTTGTTGACGGATCCGCTGACGTAAAAGTGCTCGAACCGGAGAGCGGTTTAGAGCTGAAAATCTTTATTGACGGATCCGTTAATCGCACCTATGGAAGTGCTCAATCAAAGAGCGGCTTAGAGCTGAAAATTTTTATTCGACTGGATCCGTTGATGGTAAAGTGCTCGAATCAAGAGTTATTCCGAGCTAAAATCTTCGCTGACCGGACTATCAACCTGCGGAAGTGCTCCAAACCAAGAGCGATTCCGAGCAAAATCTTTTGTTGACCCGAGATCTATTGACGTGAAGTGCTCCAACCCAAGAGCTTGATGCGGTGGTGAAAATGTTGATTGACCGGATCCGTTGGATCGCGAATTGCTCCAATCGGAGCTTATAAGAAATGCAAGTCAGGAGAGTTGGCGGCAAAGTGCTCGGAATCCAAAAGAGCATAATAAATACAAGTTGACCAAATCTATTGGCCCGGCAAAGTGCTCAAATCCCGAAGCAGGGAGCCGAAAATCTTTCGGGCTTTGCCACCATGAGCCGTCCCAGTCTCAGCCAAGATCCAAGAGCACAGAGGGAAGATCTCAGGCTCGAGATCAAATCTCCTCATTGTAAGAACGTGCTTCTAGAGGTCAGGAGGCGACTTGCCTTAAAATAGCTGATCGTTCGAGCTGTAGCAATAGAATGTACCTTGCGTTCCGTAGAAGGGTTCTTGTCGTCGCACATTGCTGTTGGCGAGTTATCCTATGGGACTGGGAGTGAGGAGCCCCCAAGAAGCTCAATTGCTGGAATTGGGGATCTTTTGGCTCTCGGGTCGAGCAAGTGAGTCAATACCGTGACCACGACCAAGCTTAGGATCCCAATCTCAGTGACTCCCTCTTCGAGGATGTTGCTTTGTTTTCTAGTGGAGTGTCAGGACTGTTGGGGATGACTTGCGTTAGATTTCGATCGTTTTCGTGTAGGAAAGTCGTGGCCCCGAAGAGACGCGGTTGTCGTCTAAGCCTTCTGACCTTGGACGAACACGTCTGGTTGGTTGCGCTCGCTCCTACCAAGAGGAGGTGGTGGTGCTGAGAAGATGAAGTTGCCGGCTAAGCTTTGAGGCTATTGTTACCGGGTTTTTGCTAGCCTAGGACGTCACCTGCATGTACCGTTAATGCTTGGTCCTATTTGAGGACGTCGTAGTTTTCATGCGTCTGATCCTAGTCCGCCAACCATCATTGACTGATGGTGCTCTCTCCTTCGCGAGGAGGTCATCACACGCATGCTAAAAAGCCCCATAAGGTTTTGCGTTTGACGCACATGGGGCCGCTCAGTAATGAGACCAAGGTTTAGTGAGACCGACAATGGGCCGCCTGGATGACCGGGATTTATTTCGACCGCTTATGGGTCGTTTGGATGACCAAGGTTCAATTCAACCGCTCATGGGCTGTATGGATATTAAGGTTTAATTACGACTTCTTATGAGCCGCCTCGATGACCAAGGTTTAGTTACGAACGGATGAAAACCCACCTGACTTAGGGATAGTCTAGGTCGCATAATTTTATGTAGTGTTATGTAATCATTCGTATGCGCAAATAATATTGCTATCCTAGTAACGGAAACATGATTCAAACAAGCGATATGATGTATGCATGACTTACCTAGATTCAGCGTGGAATCATCGTAGGTGTTTGTCAGCGAAAGATGTGTTATGCCCTCAGAACCTGCCTAAGGCTCCTATTGCATGGTCTACACGTATCGCTTCAGAGGGTCGTCAAGGTGCTTTAGCAGGCACCTTGACCTATGGCCCCTATGCACCGTGGGAATTGGTCCTTTGCACTGAATTGGTTGGGTAGCGTGTTGTTGCCACGCTAGGTAGCCTGTTGGCTGGTGGTTTAGATCCCGTTGTCAATGGTACTGCCTTAGGTGACACAGACCAATGCAGCGCTTGGCTAGATGATGTTTTCTATGGTGCAATAGGTGGTGGGTTGAGAACATCAAGCCCCCATTGCAAGTATTGCCATAACTTTACAGGTTTGTGCCATACAAAGGGGCAAAAGGATCGCATTGTCACTCAGAGCGATGTTGCGTGGTGAAGATCAAAGAAGAAGATCTGGGAAGAAGAGCTTCTGGTCAAGCAAGGAGATCTGGCAAAGCAAAGAGCTATGACACTGCAGAAGATCTTAGAAATGAGTTCCAACAGTAAGAGAGACTGCAACCATGAGTCTGATAGGTGAGAAAATTGGATATGAGAGCCCGATAAGCCATAGAAAATCATGTGAGAGCTCTAGCAGGCCAGAGAAGATCTCGTAGCGAGGAGCTACGACAGCCCGAGAAGCTCCCGCTTTAAGTGAGATCCTAACAGCGCAGAAGATCGCGTGTCAGAAAGATCTCGCGTGAGAAGCTCCGTGTCAGAAAGATCTGCAACGAGCTCCTATGGCCAAAGAAGATCTCGCGATGAGTTCCGACAGCCGTAGAGATATCATGGCGAGAGCTCCAGCAGTTGTGAGAAAATCTAGCGATCGAAGCTACGACAGCCGTGTAGAAGATTTGGCGATGAGTTTCTAAGAAAGGAGATCTCGGGCGGCAAGGGAGTTTCTTGGTGAGGCCGAGAGATCTCGATTTGGCGGAGAGCCTCCAAAGAGCTAGAGAGATCAGCACAGAGTTTCTTACAGCCGAGAGATCTAGCAAATGAGAGCTCCCAGAAGCAAAGAAGATCTGGCAATGAGAAGCCTCGGCATGCAAGGGAAGACTGGGGCGAGGCTCCTAAGGTGCCAAAGAAGATCCGATGGTGAAGAGTTCAGCGGGCAGAGATCTTGTAAGCGAGAGCTCCAGTAGGCTAGAAAATGCGGTGATCGGGAGTTACGGCGAGGCCGGAGAAGATCGCGATGAGTTTTAGCCGAGACGGAGAGATCTAGTGGCGAGAGCTCAGTGCGAGAGATCGGCGGTGAGCTTTAGCGAGCGGAAGATCTGGCGGCGGAGCTGCGGCGGGCAGGATGATACGGCGGCGAGCTTCCTCGAGCGGAGAAGATCAGGTGTGAAGAGTTCCGACGGAGCGAGAGAGATCGGCGACTAGGAGTTCTGACCAGGCCGGAGAAGATGCAGCGGCCCGAAGGTG
>BSYO01000035.1:1039004-1088277 GCA_033239525.1 Nepenthes gracilis | reverse complement strand
TATTTTTTCTCATATATTAAATTATATTAATAGATAAATATTAGGTCATATACAAATTATCAAAAAATATCAAAAAATATAAATTATATTAATAGATAAATATTAGGTAATATACAAATTATTAAAAAATATCAAAAATATATCTTTATATATTTATATTTACTCATTGTGCCCTTCATTCATTTATATGTGAGAAAGGGAGAAGGTTCTTGCCCTTTTGTGAGGCACTTCAATTATAAGACATTAGCATCATACCTCAATTTCTTCACTTTCTTTTATTTCCAATTCTCTCTTTCCTCCCCTCGAACCTTCACATTACCTAAATCGCAAACACATATGAAATGCCTGATCCTATTTTGTAATTTAAATTTTATGGTTTAAATTCATGACATTTCAATCACAATATAACATCCTTACGCTACTTCAAGCTCAACACTTCACTTTCTAGCTCATAAGACATTAGCATCATACCTCAATTTCTTCACTTTCTTTTATTTCCAATTCTCTCTTTCCTCCCCTCGAACCTTCACATTACCTAAATCGCAAACATATATGAAATGCCTGATCCTATTTTGTAATTTAAATTTTATGGTTTAAATTCATGACCTTTCAATCACAATATAACATCCTTACGCTACTTCAAGCTCAACACTTCACTTTCTAGCTTATGTTTTCACTCCTTTCTAACCCTATTCGGATCTTATTTTTAGATTTTAATACACCCAATGCCAAATAGTTGCTAAAAAGCACAAGCCAGGAATTAATTATGTTCAATATCTTAGAGTGTGCATTGGTTGACTTATTGAGGGTGACAATATAAAATAATTAATTTTGAATATAGTTAAATATGTTAACTTATGAATAGGTTTTTGAAATCGATTGATATTTTCAATTGATTCACCTTTGCCCATATCGAGTTTGAAGTTGCAATCGAAAGGGATGCTTGCCAATATTGTAGCTAACTCTCTTGTTTCATTCAACAATATGAATTTTTTTTTTTCAGAGAGAAAAATGTCTTTGTTTATTTATTTCAAGAAAATATTTTAGCTTTTTAAGGTCTTTTCTATCAAATTGCTTATGAAGAGAGCTTTTAGATATCACTATTCAATTTAAATCATTTTCAGTAATAACAATATTAATATAAATTATAACATGTAAACATTTTTTTTTAAAAAAATATCTCCAAAAACATGTCATTTTTGGGAATTAGGATTATAGCATTTGTAATATTTTTTTTTATAGGAATATCCAAGAAAAATATGTTTTTTATTATGTTTATTTAATGTATCCCCTTTTTGGTTCATAGATGTTGACAAAATATGTGCATCCAAAAATATCCAAGCAAGACAAATCAAATTTTCTTTCTTTTTTTTTTTTTTTTTTTTAAGATTTTAAGAGGTGATTTATTTTTTATTATCTTACTAGAAAGTCTATTAATTAAGTAATAAATCAATTGATTTTAGTGACATTTATGTGAATATTTAGGGCTCCTACAATTTTAAGGTGATGCCTTTTTTAACTTTTAGTTACCCTATTTTATTGGGGTATACAAGTATTTGATGGATTATTCCTAAGTTTTGAAAATATAATTTGTAAAGTTTTAATGTTTATATTAATTACATTGTCATCTAACTTTTAATCTTAACATCTTATTTAATTGAAATTAGGTTTATAAAATCTTTAAATGTCAAAAAAGCCCCACTTTCTAATTTTAATAAATATATCAATGTAGCAAAAAGATTTAATGGCTCATTTTAAATACCAAATGTGACATTAATGATTTTAAAATCAGATCAAATAGATGGCCAAAAATATAAAATACTTTGGAATATCTTCTTCCATCAATCTTCTTTCTCATGGTCTAACCTTAAAAAGGCACAGAATTTGACATAAAAATAATATTATAATTTAATTCTTGAGTTATTTTACAGACAGACAATAAAGTTAAAAAGAATAAAAATATATATGATAATCTCATATATGACCGATTGATCATTGGCTTATCGTTCCACAAAAGTAATTTAATGGGGCATAGGTAAGTTTCATGGTAATATTTGAATCAAACTCATAAATAGTGTATTTTTCAGTGACTTACAAAATCACATTATCATTAACTCTATTTCTATCTTATTTCATTTCTTAAGAATAATTATTCTATTTCTATCTTATTTCATTACAATAACTAAATATGATATAAGTATACCACCTGCTCTGATACTATCAACTAATTAAAAATATGTGCATAATACAAACATAAAAAAGAGAATACTCAATTTAAATAATTCAGTAAGGATGATTGTAGAATTAACAGGCTATTATTTTATTCATTCATACAAAGTGTCATATTTTTTCTCATATATTAAATTATATTAATAGATAAATATTAGGTCATATACAAATTATCAAAAAATATCAAAAAATATAAATTATATTAATAGATAAATATTAGGTAATATACAAATTATTAAAAAATATCAAAAATATATCTTTATATATTTATATTTACTCATTGTGCCCTTCATTCATTTATATGTGAGAAAGGGAGAAGGTTCTTGCCCTTTTGTGAGGCACTTCAATTATAAGACATTAGCATCATACCTCAATTTCTTCACTTTCTTTTATTTCCAATTCCCTCTTTCCTCCCCTCGAACCTTCACATTACCTAAATCGCAAACACATATGAAATGGCCGAGCCTATTTTATAGTTTAAATTTTACAGCTTAAATTCATGACCTTTCGATCACAGTATAACATCCTTACTCTACTTCAAGCTCAACACTTCACTTTCTGGCTTATGTTTTCACTCATTTCTTTCCCCCCCTCCGACAATCCCTACAAAGAAAAAAAAAGTTAAAAATTATTTGTATAATTTAAACTCGTAACTGTCCTATCACATAAGAAATGGCCTCAACCCTACTTTAGATCAAAGCTCAATTCTTCACTTTCTTCTATTACTGATCCTCTCCCCCCTCTCAATTCTTCACTTTCATCCATTTTTAGCCCTTTCTTCCCCCACCCCCTCGGACTTTCCTTCTTGCCTAACACACAAACAAAAGAAACACTGTTAATGCAAGTATTAGATGACATGAAACAGTATCTGATGCTGATATTTTTTAATACTACGATAATATTATGGTATGATTTTATATCGATGATATATTACAATATATTAGTCATCTTCCTTTCTTTTTACTAGTGATTTTTCTATTGTTCTTTTTGTTGTTATTATTTTAGCGTCCTTTACAATAGAACTTGCTATCTCTTCCATGGGAACATCAGAGTCTAGGGACTATGATGATTCACCTATCGTTTTTAATAAATTAAATAGTACTTCTGATGTACCCACCGTACTAGATTCTTTTGCTAACTTATCTACACATCATATGACGAATGGGATTCGGGATGGGACCATCAAGCTCAACTCTTCACTTTCTAGCTTATGTTTCCACTCCTTTCTTTCCTCTACTCAGACAATCCCTACAAAAGAATAAAAAGCCAAAAATTATTTTCAAAATTTAAACCCTTAACCGTCCTATCACATAAGAAAGGGCCTCAACCTTCCTTTAGGTCAAAGCTCAATTCTTCACTTTCTTATATTACCAATCCTCTTCCCCCTCTAAATTCTTCACTTTCTTCCATTTTCAGCCCTCTCTTTCCCCACCCATATATATTGACCGATACATCTCTATCATCTTCCTTTTTTTCTACTAGTGATTTTTCTATTGTTCTTTTTGCTGTTATTATTTCAGCATCCTCTATAGTGGAGCTTGCTATCTCTTCCATGGAAACATCACAATTTAGATACTATGATGATTCACCTATTGTCTTTGATAAATCAAATAGTATTTCTGATATACCAACTATACTAGGTCCTTTTGCTAACTTATCTACACCACTATCTCGATTAGGATTCGAAATGGGACTATCAAGCTCAACTCTTCACTTTCTAGTTTATTTTTCCACTCCTTTCTTTCCTCTCCTCGGACAATCCATATAGAGAGAAAAAAAAGCCAAAAATTATTTTTATAGTTTGAACCATAACTATCCTATCACATAAGAAATGGCCTCAACCTTACTTTAGGTCAAAGCTCAATTCTTCACTTTCTTCTATATTACCAATCCGCTCCCCCCTCTCAATTCTTCACCTTCTTTTTTTCTCGGCCGTCTCTTACCCCATCCCCTCGGACTTTCCTTCTTACGTAACATACAAACCAAAGAAACACATGCATTATTGCAGTTATCAGTTAACATGTAATAACATTTGATACTGACATTTTTTTTTATATGACGATAATATTACGCTATGATTTTAAATTGACGATATATTGCGATATATCAACCGATATATCTCTGTTATCTTCTAACTTTTAGAAATGTATTCCTTCCTATATATCTGATATCAATATATATTATATAACATGTCCAATACTAATATAATTACGACTGATTCTAATATATTTTATTTTTATCCATGACAACAGATACTGAGCTAGCAGGCTTTGCACCAACGACAATAATTTCTGACTCTAACCACAACCAACACACAACATAACACTATTCAGATGGGTTTTATTACGCCCATCCTAAACATGACCTATTTTGAATCTTTAAATGGTTAAGATCCATCCTTATAATATAGAAGACTCAGCGCATTAAACCCCCCCCCCCCCAATCAATTTTAAATGATCTCAGCCATTCAAAACATATAAAAGCCTAATATTTAGAAGGATCATAACAGAACTACACTCGAACTTACAATATAACCTGGAATCAGCTTGAAGATTTACCAGAAATGAGTACCAGTTTCTTTTTTAAATCCTACTGCAGCTGCATGAACCCTTTCTACAAGCCACAGACGACCTACAAATAAGAAAAATCCTGACAGGGGCGTAACGCAGTTTAGTAGCCGTGTTTGTTTTGGGTGCAAGATGTCACCTGAAAGAGTCCCTTCAAAAAATAAATTTATGTTTCGAGACAAAAAAAACTCCTTTTTCTATCAAAATGTAAAAATATTGAATCTTTTAAAAATTTCACAGCATACCCAATTTAGTACAAGAATATTATAGAAAATTTTCGAATGTGATGATCAAACAAAAAATTCATTCTTGATTAAGAAAACCAAGAAACCAGATCCAAGAACACAGAAATTACTACCACACAACACTTGGTCTAAATTTTCTATCACATCTTCATGAAAAACTGAGAAAAGGGATAGCATAGTTACTTTCACTGGAGAACCCGGACAGTGATCTGATTATTTTGACAGAAGCCTCTGTTCTTTGTGATGGCGGCGTTCATCGCCTCAACCTGCGAAGGGAATCGAACAGTTGCCATTTTATCTGGGACTCCCTGCCTGCAATCAGATCACAGAAAGAATGAATAACAAATCAGAAGCTTCCGAGCAACACAACTGAATTTCACCTCATAAACATCTCGAGCGACGAGAGATCGAAATCAAATCCAGACAGGAAGCGCTCCACATCATCTATCGGTATGTTGCGCGGTAATCCTTGTAGGAACAACTGATAAACAGTACACACATGTGATCACTGTTAGCTAGTAGCAAACATCAAGACTGAAGCTGTTAGAATTATCCCATATTTCTACAGATGAGAATTTTTATAATGACATTTGGACAGTTAGAATTATAAAAGTAATTACAGCATTTTCACATGTTGTCAACTTATCATAATACTAAAAGTCTAAGTTGTCAGATTTAAATCTTCACCGATCAAAGTATGAGGTGGATAAAAAATAGGAGGATCCTAACAACACTCCATCAATACATATGGGCATTTCAATGGAAATTACTTTATAGCCCACCAAATCTCACCGATCCATCCAACCTTTTCTTTCAAAATTCAATATATACTCAATAAATTTTTTTAAAAAAATTTGGAACAATATTTTAAAAGGAAAAAGTTTATAAGAATATATTTCTGTATCTTAATTTGAAGTTGGATATTTAATATTACATCTAATTTCCTAAAATTAAATTGCCTTTTATAAAAATTGTTTTAAATTTTATGAATTTGATACATCTAAATTCAATTAAAATAATGTACCAATACTCCCCCCACCCCAATATCTTTTAACTCCTTTTCCAAAGTAACACAAAGGGGTGAGTTAGTGTAATAGTAAAATTATTCCATCATAACTTAGAACTCACGAGTTTAAATTATGAAGACAACCTCTCTGTAACATAAAAGCGTGGGCTGCTTAACTGAAATGCTCCTCATAGACCGCAGAAGATAGGCTTCGTTCAGTGGCCACCCTCTATTTCCCCATAATTAAACTATGCGGGCATAAAGTTTTGCACCGATATTGGGCAAGCCTTCAGAAAATGAACTTTTTATTTTGCCCCCAAAATCATAAGAAATGAGAAACGAGACTTTGTATTATACATTTGGCTTGTCCTACTTGCCCATATCAATGTCTTAAGTTTGATCCCCACCAATCTTGCTCCCATAAACGAAAAAATTGGCAAACATTTTAATCAGTATCTGAGACCCCAATACTGTGAAAATTTCTTGATATGTCATTGTATTGGAGGATATGTATCAACCAATTTTTTTTCAACTTCGCTTTGCCCGTGGAAATTTAAATCCACATGTTTTAAATATTAGATCCGACATATTCTAAGAAACCTAAATCCACATTTTTTTGTAGATATACAAAAGATGCATATATTAATATTTTGGGGGCATTTTTTAATGACCTAGAATGAAATTAAGACTAATTTTGATAAATTAACTAAAATTCCTCAAACAGATAAATAAATGATAAAATGAGTCAAATGCTAATACGTAACTCACTTTTGATGTGGTAAAAAAAAAAGGTTTAGGTTTGTGATGTCCAATAGCAATACATATCACAAAATATAATTACGGATGATTTGATATCTTCATCTATGCTCCCTGCCCTTCTTACTAGGCTCATCTATGAAACAGAATGTCGAAGGCAATTTATGTAAAGTATTAATTTTTAACTTATAATTTTTATCATGATTCATTAAGATAAGGAAATCATTGAGGTCAAATAAAGATTTTAGTTAAAATTAATTTTCTGACCGAATCACATTAGGTTATGCTCCCTACCCCTCTTACTAGGCTCATCTATGAAACAGAATGTTGAAGGCAATTTATGTAAAGTACTAATTTTTAACTTATAAATTTTATAACGATTCATTAAGATAAGAAAATTATTAAGGTCAAATAAAGATTTTGGTCAAAGTTAATTTTTTGACTGGGTCACATTAGGTTGAATAACGCTCGATTGACGCCTTAAGCGTGCACATACATGTTTTGGGCGAATAGGGCACGTTTAAAGGATGCTCGACTGACGCTCGTATGTATTTTAGACAGATTGCTCATACTCAATGTATGCTCGAGAGAGGCATGTGCACAATTGTGGTAGATTGCATGCGCCTAATGCGCACTTGAGGGACACTCGTGCATCGTATGACTTCCGTCTTAGAGCCATATATGCACCTGACAGGCACATGTGCACCAATCTTTTATGTAATGCCCATCTTGCCAATTTTCAGTCATTTTTACTTGGTTTTGGAGAGAAGAGAGAGAAAGAGAAGAGAGGAAGAGAGAGTAAGAGAGAGAATGCTGGTGGAGGATTAAGTGAAATTCAGGAAGATTTTGGTGAATTTGAGCTTAAGGGAAGTACATCCCAAGCTCATCTTTCTCTTGTTGCTGTTTTTTTTTTTATTTTAATGGACATTTATTATCTCAAATGCTTATGCATGTGATAATTTCATATGTAAAATGTTTATACTTCACATGCATGTATTCTCATTCCCATTTTATATAATTTTTATGTTCATATCCTTAATCCACATACATTATGCTTTTCAAGCAAGTTTTCTACACTAAAGCTCATGCATGTTTTGAAATCATGTTTAAATGCCCACATATGCTTTGATTTTCGTATATAATATTCCAACATGTCCTAAATTCTTAAGTATGCGCTTTGCATGCTTTGAATTTACACTAAATTGTTCATACACGTTTGATAATTGAAATGAAGTGATGAAATTTCATAAAACCACATAGAATTCCCACATTTTCTAAAATGTACTACCTTTGCATATTTAAAATTACATACTATAGCTTTTACATGCTTTAATATTTCATAATTATGTTTCTATATGGATTATGAACTTCTGCATGCTAAGGATTTGAAAAATTAAGGAAGAAAACTCTATAATTAGTTAAAAGACAATGATATTTTCTCCGGCATGAGAAAATATAAAGGATTATTTATATTTGTGTAGAGTTTTCCATTTAATTATATACAGACCATTGTAAAAATTGGCGATAATATATTATGATATATTTAAATATATTAAAGTGATAATCGAGATTCGAATCTATCATTTGTGAGTGAAAATCGACATTCGGCCCTATCTATAGGGTTATATATATGACGCCTTTTTACGAATTTTAAATAGTAACAAATAGCAATTAACTGTGTGAAAATATATATAACTAAGCTTTGATTAGCCGCTCATTTGTCAATGAGGCTCACCTGATCCTTAGTCCATAAGAATTTGCATAATTTGAACATATTTTAATGATACATTATTTTGATAAATAAAATTAGATTATCAGCATGAAGTTTTTACATGAATGTTGTGAAAATTTTATGGCATTGCATCTGATTTGAAATCATGTTCCTTCCAGCATGTTTAGCTGTAAATTATATGTTCGATTGTGAAAAATTATATGTATTGTTGAAAAATTAACTTACTCTTATTTTGATTTTTACAAACATTCCAAATTAGAGGGTTCGAGATATATTTGCAAGTGATAGGAGAAATGGAAGGGCAGTCCAGGGATTAGAAATAGAACTTATGATTTCGGATGATGTACCTTTGTATCGAATAGTAGATTCCAGGATGTTTATTTTGCTTCAGTTAGATGGTTCTATATAAATTATTATTGTGATGTTTTGTCGATGATTCAGTTGGATTTTGGTTTTATCCAGCGGCTTGTCTAAGTTACGAATTTGCTTATTTTTATTTTAGCGTGGATGTATCTTCTTACATATGCTTAGGTCATCATATGGTCGGTATATGGTGACACTTTCAGATGTGACAATTTGGGTCCTGTGATTAAATTGGTTATTTCATTTCAAGTTGCTTGTCAGTATTTGTCATATTTAAGGTTTGTATCCCGATATTTTTAATTGGATTTTAGACGGTGGATAACAAAAAGAAATTTCTGAAATCACAGGTTAGAAATAATTTAAATCGGACCATAGGAGTGAGGACGTGACAATTTTCCTATAAACAAATATCGATATTAGTCTTGGTATTAGAAATGGACACATAGATTCTATATTAGTATCAATATAGAATATATTGGAAGAAAACAAAATGAGAATTGTAAGCTGACAAGCAAATATCGGCCAATATATCATATATATCGTCGATACGATAATATAGGGTGATTTTCCTATTATATCTGAAACTATTGGCAACGGATACCTATATATTTCGGTCGATATATTGGATATATATTGATATTTTCATCCATAAATTCAGTCAGTCCCTCTGAGAAATTTCCATCAGCATGGGAAAAACCACGAGGCTCTGGGCCTTTAGAACTGCTTCACTATTAGATGGAAGTCTTTACAAAATACAAATATTTAGGAAAATAATAATAAAAATTATTTTCTTATTCTTTTTTAAAAAAATTATTAATAAAAATAACACCTATTAAATTTTAATAAAAGATAAGTAAAAAAAACAACTATACAGGCACACAATTTGTCAGCGAATCCCAATTTTATCGTGGATTCGAGAGGTATGTAAACACATTGAATTAGACTATAAATGTCGAATAGATGTAAAAGATGCCTTTATATAATAACTTCAGATACTATTCCATTTTTACATCTTCAGGTGCCTTTTTCATCACTGAATACTTTAGAATTCTGGACATATTATCATCAGCACTATTTGGTAACTTCAGGTATAAGAAATGATGGGCATATTCTCATGGGTGTAGTGGTCTTTCCAATAGGGAGACTCTCATATTGGGTCAAAAAAATTACATCAAATGATTTAAATAATTATATAATCTTTACCATTCATCCGTTCAATTTCTAATCCTAATAATTACTATATCTACTCTTCTTGCTGGCCCATCCCACATCTTTGTCACTCTCTCATCCTCCACCTCTCTATCCCCCACCATCCCGCCGCCACCACTGCTGCTGCCACCGCTGCCGCCGCTGCCGCTACCACCTGTATGGAAATGGCCAGATTAGCAGGAGGAAGGGTGACCCCCTGTGTGAAATCATCCAAATATAAGCAGCCCCAAAGATCTTTCTCCCCCCACATCTTAGATCACCACTATCAACAATTTCTGAACTCAGCCGCTAGATAACATGATCTACTCTGTTAGATACCTTTGTCTAGTTGGTTTATTCCGTGACCATATGTATTATTGTATCAATGTCGGGTTGTGGGTTGTTGGGTTAAAGTCGGTTCCGCCCTCTAGTCGCTCGAGCCCGTCCGACGTCCCTGCGCCCGCCTAGTGCTCAATACCCGCTCAAGCCGAAAAACCAGAATGTATCCCGCTCGCTGAGAGCTCGATACCCGCTCGAGCAGAAAAACCAGAATATATCCCACTCGCTAAGCGCTCGATATCCGCTCGAGTCGAAAAACTAGAATGTATCCCGCTCGCTGAGCGCTCGATATCAGCTGGAGCGCACGTAGGGTTTCTCTGGAAACCCTCCGTGCGCCCGCCATGCTCTCGAACTGCGCTCGAGTGCCGGTGCAACGGACAAATTTTTAAACGAAAATTTGGAGCCCTCTATAAATACTAGGCTTAAGTTTTTGGAACCCTAAGCACTATTGACAGAATATTTTCGTGCCTCCTTGAGAAGAAAGATTCTCATGCTTCATTGTTGTTGCTCCTCTTGAGAAAACCTAAACACTACAAGATTGCTCTTCATGCTCAAACAAGTTTTCTCATCAACCTTCTTTTATCCTTTTTTTTTTTTAGAATGAAAAGTAATCTTATAACACTTTTTACTTTTTTTTGTTCTCATTCGAAATATTATGTGAATGAACCCCATTGATGAATCGAATGAGAACAAAAAAAAGGATATCACACGATCACTCAAAACAATATTTATTTTTTTTTTTCCAACTAGATTCTAAGACTAGTAATTCCTATTATTTTTATAGGTTCTACCTTTTGTCTTTCCATATGATTTATAAAGTCTCATCCTTGTAGTTAGGTCAAGGAAGGCATGTATCCCAAATATTGATTAATTGATTCGAATTCCATTTTTTTATTCTTTGTTTTCTTTCATCGAATACTACCTACTCTTTTTACTTGTTACTAGACGACTAACCACTTCCTTAAACTGAAAAAAAAAAAAAAAAAAAGATTCCCAAAAATCGATTCTATAACCAAACCACGAAAAGGAGAGTTCTCGATTTCGTGTCTAATTGAATTGGTGAATCTTAATCTTCTTCATGAATTCTAATCATGAATTAGATTCAAAACCAACTTGTCGATTCACACTTTATCTAATTCGTTTCTAGTCCGAAGCCAATAATGGAGATAAAGTCTATACTATTTGAGGAATTTTCTATTAAATGGTGCATAGTTCTATATCCACAAGCAAGAAAAAAAGAAGAAATTATCTAGTACTTCGGTTGAATATTAATTCAAATTCCCTTGTTGTGTCGGAAGAAGGATAGCTATACCGATTCGGTATACTCGAAGAAACCCTTGGTACAATATTGACGATCCAACAAAAGTAATTTCGTGAATTTTCATTTACTAATTTCGCCTTTACGGAATCGATTTCCCTTTGAATGTACAAGAATATGTGGAGCTCAAAGATGTCCGGGAAGCACAGAGAACGTTTCTTTGCTGATATTATCACCAATTCGACACTGGTCATTCATAGCATTACTATACCTTCCCTATTCATCATGGGTTGGTTATTTGTTAGCACGGGTTTAGCTTTACGATGTGTTTGGAAGTCCTCGCCAAACGAGTATTTCATGAGAGCCGACAAGGAATTCCATTAATAATCGGCCGTTTTGATCCTTTGGAACAACTCGATGAATTTAAAGAGATCCTTTTAGGAGGCCCAATGACCATAGATCGAACCGATCCAATTTTTACAAAGGTGATGGTTGGCTCGCTCACGGACTAGCCGTACCTACCGCTTCTTTTTTGGGATCAATATCAGCAATGCAATTCATCCAACGATAAACAAAACCTAATCCGAATTATAGAGCTATGACACAATCAACCCGAACGAACAAAATGTTGAATTGAATCGCATCAGTCTCTACCGGGTTTATTACTCATTTTTGTACTGGCTGTTTTATTTTCCAATTATTTTTTCAATTAAAAAACGAAAGAGAATAAGATATAATATAGAGTAGGAACTCTTTTTATCCCATTCGGAAGGATCTCATATCCTAATTATCCATGATCAAGTTTATGTCTCTAAGAAGATCGACCACTTGATGAAATGTGGAGGGAAGTGCGTTAAATGGCCGATACTACTGGAAGGATTCCTCTTTGGATAATAGGTACCAGAATCGTTATTCTTGTGATCGGTTTAATAGGTATTTTCTTTTATGGTTCATATTCTGATTGGGTTCATCCTCAGAAATCGGATGAACCGAGGTATAGATATGAAAGTGTAAGAACTCAATCGGATCTTCCTTCCCCTCAAATTCCACAAACAAATAAGGGGGAGGTCCTGTTAAATTCGTAATAATCGATATTTTTTTGTATAAAAATAGGATCCCTTTTTCATTGTTTCAAAAAAACATCATTCCATTTTTTTCGCATGATGTTTTTTTTTTTTTTTTTGAAAAACTAACTTCTTTGGTGATTCAGAACATCTATTCCACGACAGTACCCGTTCTCAATTTTTAGAAGAAAGAATAGGAATCGATCGATTTTCTGAATGACACAATAGAATATATATTTTTCGATCAAATATCGTGGAAAAACGTTCTATACTAATAGAACCTTATTCGATCTATTTTAGTCTATCTATATCATCTTTCTTTGTATTTCATCCAAGTTGAAATTGTTTTAATAATAATAAGTTCATTGAAGAAGTTCTATTTGTTCAATAAATTTCCCTCTTTTTTTTTGTTTGTCTACTCCTTTATTTATCGATTGTAATAAAAAATAGAAAAAGGTGAAATTTCAATCTCAAAAATAGAAAATAAGACTAAATCTTGACGAAGGGTATCACTTAATCATTATTCTTTGCAACACAACACAAGACACAAGAAAAGGGTGTGCAAAATTCCTTTTCTTGTGTTGAAGACTAGGAAGGCAAATTTTTATTCCTAGAAGGATTTGTTCCCCTCATTTATCCTTTCTGTGCTAGATTCTCTCATTAGTCTAGTATCTAATCAAATTTGATTCTCGAATAGAAAACTATTGATGCAATGAACTCTATGAGATTTAAATCGATAATAGTTACATAGTCATATCATTTCAATTTGTATTGAAAAAAAGTAAAAAAAAAAACAAATAGTCTTCTTCACAATAGAATACTATGACTAAGAATGTAGTATAGTACAAGTAATTCCCAACATCTCGTAGAAAAGAGTATAAAAAAATTCAGAACTCTTTCATTTCTTGATCATACATAATTGTCAACAAGAATTTTGTTCTTGTTACGAACTTGATCTTTGATAAATCTGGAATCTAGAAATTCATTTCGGACAATCAACCTTCTTGATCAAGCTTTTTAAGAACCAAAAAAATTTGTGCCAAAATAACAGATGCGAAGAAGAACAAAAGGCCTTGGACGCGTAATGGGTCTTGAAGTACTATTTCGCATCTCCCCACCAAATCCCCCACATTAGGATTACTCGTTAATGGTTGATCAAGTTTGATAGATTCAACCTCCAAACAAGAAGTTCGGGTCCGGAGGAATAATATCAACCACTGACGTTCATCCGATGCATCCGCTATGGTTATTTCATATCCGCCTTTTTCTTTTCTTATAATTTCTTTACTATACCTCACTGCTGTATTTATAAACTCGATTACATTTTGCTTCCGTCAGGATAAATCTGCTCCCTTCCCCTATTACGTATTGAAACACTTCCTTCTACATTCGTTGGAGACGTTGGTTCGTGAAGAAGGAGACTCGATCGTGATCGGCAATTCAAGTGGTTCGAGGGAAGATTGACGTGAAGACCGGAAGGTGTCCGGTTCCGTTGCCGCAGGCAAATCCAAGGAGTCCCTTGGTAGGGATCACGTGATAGGAGTAAGTCGGCCAGGTTAGTGCATCATTACCACCCGGTCTGTAAGTTGATTTTCATAGTGCATTGCTTCTCTTGCCGTTGAAGCCCGGAGTGTTTTTCTCGATTACCGTCGGCATCGAGTTTTCACTTCGTCACCAAAAATCGTGTCTTTATCATTATTGCTCATAGTTATTTATATCGTGCATGCTTGTTATCTCATTAGCATCTAGTACTAAATATCCTTTACGTGTATCGGATATTTGTTATTATATATACTGCTTCCGCTATAATTTTAACCGGGTCGAAACTTGATTTTTCACATTAGCACAAAAAGTGCTTTTTCAATTGGTATCAGAGACTCACCCCGATCCACGACCCCGATCTAGATGCATTCGAGTCAATCACTGTCCGTTCCTCCCTATTTTGATGGGAGCAATTATGCGTACAAGAAAGTACGTATGAGGGCATTTTTAAAATCTATGGATGAGCGTGTTTGGGCTAGCACCCAAGTTGGGTGGAACCGACCCACTAGTTCCATTGATAACGAACCAAAAGCCTTATCTTTATGGACTAAAGAGGAACTTGATGCATATAATTAGAATAGTAAGGGGTTACATGCTATTTTTATGGCTATTTCCCTCAAAGAATTTAAACGTATCTCTATGTGTGAAAAATCAAAAGATGCCAGGGACATTCTCGAAATTACTCACGAAGCCAAAAATTCAAAATTGCAAATGCTCACCGCTAAGTTTGAAGAAATACGAATGAAAGATGATGAGACGTTTGATGAATTCTATGCTAAATTGAACGACATTGTGAATTCTACATTCAATTTAGGAGAACGTATTCCTGAAAATAGAATTGGCTGAAAAGTTCTTCGATCTTTGCCTGAACGTTTTAGACCCAAAATTGCTGCCATTGAAGAAAGAAAAGATCTAGATAAATTGAAAATAGAAGAACTTGTAGGGTCCCTACAAACGTATGAGCACACTCTTCCCCAATCTAAAAGAAACAAATCAATTGCCCTGAAAACAATAAAGGAAGAGAAAGATCGTCACTCAGACGATGAATCATGTAGTGATGAGAATTTTATTCAGTTCGTTAAAAATTTTAAGAAATTTTTAAAAAATAAGAATAGCAAACAACCTTCCAAAGGAACTGAACTGTCTCACACTCCATTCAAAAGGGATAAAAAGGAAACTAAAGATGTTAAAACTAAGAAATCTCAAGGAATCCAATGCCATGAATGTCCCGATTTTGGTCATATCCGGACCGAGTGCCCCAATTTCAAGCGTCAAAAAGGAAAAGCATTAAATGTGTCTCTAACGGATGATGAAGATGATACAAATCACAATGAACAATCATCCGAAGATGATGAAGTAAATTATATGACATTCAAGACATCTATAATTAGCGGTGACGAAGCCATCAGTGCACCTCCCGAACAGTCAGACTCTTCTAATGAAGAATCTAATAGTGATTTTGATGGGCTTCAAGAAGCATATGATAAACTTTTCAGGGAATGCTTGAAAGTAAAGAAAATGAATAAAAGTTTAAATACTAAACTCATCAACCTGGAAAGAGAAAATGATGAAGTTGAAACAAAATTGAAGGGTGCCACAATTATTCATCATGATCTAGAAGTAAAAAACAGCTCCTTAATCGCTAAAATTAAGACTCCAGAAGTGGAGCTTGAGAACACTAAGGACGATCTGAAAAAATTCTTAAGTGGAACCCAAAAACTTGATCACATTTTGGGAATTGGGAAAGTGGCTGGAAATAAAAAGGGTTTGGGATATGTTGAGAAAATCTCCCAACATGGTCCACAACCTAAAACTGTATTTGTTCCCGCTACAAAACCTCTACTCAAAAATACTACCACTCCCAAAGTCATTAAGACCGTGCCTCAACGTGTGGAGAAAAGATTTGGCTCAACTCGTTTGCCTATCTCACATAATCAAAAGGTCATGAACAAATCATCAAATACTTTCAAGGCCTCCAAAAATTTCAATCAAAGATCCATGAACAATTCTTTCAGACCTAAATTTGTGCCTACCTGCCATGCGTGTGAAAAAGTAGGTCATATTCGTCCTCGGTGCCACACTATGAATCTTCTGTACAACCAAAGGCAATGGCTAAAAATGAATAAACTCGTTGATCACATTCAGCACTTGGATGAACAAGTAAAAAGGTTGAATCAGAAAATGCATTCGGGAAGAAAACTTTGGGTAAAGAAAAGTGAGCTGAAAAATTCTTCAAAAACAATTCAATGCCATGTTGCTCACATAGCTTTAAAAGCTCAAAAACAATCTCTGTGGTACTTGGATAGTGGATGCTCTAGACACATGTGTGGAAATAAAGCCATGTTCTCTTCAATGTCAGACCATCCTGATGGGACGGTTGTCTTTGGTGATGGCTAAAGAGCTCCTATCCTTGGTCGAGGCTTGTTTGGTATTTTTGGACTCTCGAAGCCCTGTGATGTTTTGTATGTATCAGGGTTGAAATCTAACCTTTTGAGTATTAGTCAATTTTGTGATGACAACTTTGAAATCCGATTTTTTCAAGATAAATGCTCCATCTATGACACAAATGGCTCAATTGTTTTAGAGGGAAAGAGGAGTCCCGACAACCTTTATGGTATCGAGCCAAACAACATTCTTGAATGCAAATCTGCTAAAATTGACACCACAGAATTGTGGCATCAACGCCTTGGGCATCTAAATTTTAAAAGCCTATCAAAAATTTCAAAGAAGAGCTGTGTTGATGGGCTGCCTAAACTGTCAAATGTAAAACATCATGTGTGTGGTTCTTATCAATTAGGAAAACAAATTCGAACAAGTCACTCATCTCATAGTGACATCCACACATCTCGACCACTTGAATTAATTCATATGGATCTTATGGGGCCCTCTAGAACCGAAAGTTTAGGTAGTAAAAAGTACATTTTAGTTGTTGCGGATGATTTTTCTAGATATTCGTGGATAGATCTTATTCGAGAAAAATATGACACATTTGACTACGTAAAAATCTTATGTAAAAAGACTTGCTAATGAAAAAGGTACTTCTATCATTAGAATCCAAAGTGACCATGGTAAGGAATTTGAGAATTCAAATTTTGAAACATTTTGTAATGATGAGGGTATTCACCATGAATTTTCTTCACCCATCACCCCTCAACAAAACGGGATTGTTGAACGCAAAAATCGGGTTATTCAAGAAATGGCCTATTCAATGATACAATGTAAAAATATTGCCATGCACTTCTGGGGCGAAACGGTGAACATTGCTTGTCACATAATCAATCGGGTCTACTTGAGACCTGGAACAGAAACAACCCCTTATGAACATTGGAAAGGAAAGAAACCAAATGTTAAGTATTTCCACATCTTCGGCAGTCAATGTTTTATTCTACGTGATAGGGAAAACTTAGGGAAGCTCGACTCAAAAAGTGATGAAGGAATATTCTTGGGATATTTCCTAACCAACGTGCCTATCGAAGTTTTTAATTTGCGCACTCAAACGGTTATGGAATCCATAAATGTTGTTGAATAACACTCCTCGTGACCATCCCGAAAGCAAATTGTTCAAATAAAGAAGATGATCATGATGACTCCTTACCCAACTTATCCCTTCCGGACATTGAAAGCAAGTAACTCCTACCGCCATTCCTACAAAGGAACCTTCTTCCGAAAGTTAAGCTCAATCATGCAAAAGACTTAATGATAGGCGATGTCAATGAAGGTATGAGGTCATGTCGCCGTATTCGAATCGCCGCCTATACCTTGCGACATGTCTCTCACATCGAACCCAAAAAGGTCGAAGAGGCCTTACTCGATGAGGCTTTGACAAATGCCATGCATGAGGAACTCAATCAATTTGTGAGAAATGATGTTTGGACCTTGGTTCCCCGTCCTACTCATACAAATATCATCGGGACCAAGTAGATATTCAAAAATAAAACCAATGAAAATGAAAACATCACCAGTAATAAAGCTCGTCTTGTTGCTCAAGGATATACTCAGGTAGAAGGCATCGACTATGATGAGACTTTTGCCCCTGTGGCCCGTCTGGAGTCTATTCGTATCCTTCTATCTGTTACATGTACCATGGGATTTAAATTATACCAAATGGATGTCAAAAGTGCATTTCTAAATGGGTTCATACAAGAAGAGGTCTATGTTGAACAACCGAAAGGCTTTGTGAATCCTACATTTCCAGATCATGTGTACAAACTCAAGAAGGCTCTCTACGGCCTTAAACAAGCTCCTCGAGCTTGGTACGAACGTCTTACATCGTACCTTAATGATCATGGTTTTGTTCGAGGGAGTGTTCATAAAACTTTATTTGTCCAAATGACTGACAAATGTATGTTGGTAGCCCAAGTTTATGTTGATGACATAGTCTTTGGCGCTACTGTCGACTCCCGTGCACATTCCCTTGTAAAATGTATAGCCTCTGAATTCGAGATGAGTATGATTGGAGAACTTACATACTTCCTTGGCTTGCAAATTCGGCAACTCCCTCACGGTACCTTTATTTCCCAAGCAAAATATGCCAAGGACCTTGTCAAACGATTCAATCTTGATAACTTTAAACATACTCAGTCTCCCATAAGCACCTCCTCCAAGTTGGATCGTGGTCATGCAGGCAAAAGTGTCGATTCCTCTCTTTACAGAAGCATGATCGGCAGTCTCTTGTATCTGACAGCTAGCAGACCCGACATTGCATTTAGTGTCGGTGTCTGCGCCCGCTATCAATCTAATCCAAAAGAATCCCATTTAAGTGCTGTTAAGCATATTATTCGATATATCAACGGGATGTCTGATTTTGGGATTCTCTTCTCTAACGAATCAAATTTTGTTTTGGCTGGATACTCCGATGCCGATTGGGCCGGAAATATTGAGGATCGAAAGAGCACCTCCAGTGGGTGTTTTTATGTCGGCTCCAATCTGGTAGCTTGGCTGAGTAAGAAATAAAACTCTATTTCATTGTCTACAGCCAAAGCCGAATATATAGCCGTGGGCAGCTGTTGCACACAACTCCTATAGATGAAACAAATGCTTCTTGACTATGGTATTGTCCAGGATACTACGCAGATTTACTGTGACAATACTAGTGCAATAAATCTTTCTAAAAACCCTGTGCAACATTCCTGTACCAAACATATCGATATTCGGCATCATTTCATTCATGAGCTTGTGGAAACTCGTGTCATATCACTTACGCACACGCCGACCGAATATCAGTTGGCCGATATTCTCAACAAATCCTTAGACAGTGTGCTGTTTGAATTTTTAAGAACTGCCATCGGAGTGTACTCACCACCCGATAAATGACTCCTACCTTATATATATATATATATATATAACGCATTTATGTTCTTGCTCATCATGGCTCGAGCGCCGTTATGTCATTTTTATCTTCCAAAGACGCAAATGAGCGCCGCCTAATCCTCAATTGCTTCGTTGCCTTTCTCCTCTACTTGCATCGGCCGCCTCTCTCCCACTCCCTCACCACCAAATTGTCCAGATCTACACTCCTTCTCGATTGCAGGCGTTCTCCAGGTAAACTCTTCCCTCGTCCCTCTCTGTTTCTGGTTCTCTGTGACGACCACCGTTCGTGATGGTGTCGACTGCAAATTTGCCCCCTTTTTGGGTGGCTGACCTCATGGATCTCAATTTGCTCACCTCCTTCCTCCGAATCCACCGGTTTTTGCGTGGATTTTGTACGTTGTCCATGGATCCGTGAGTCCTTGATGTTCCCTGCCAACGGCCGTTCATGGCGGTTCTGCTGTTTTCTCCCACACCGCCGGTGCACTGTGGGTCTCCTCCGTCACCCACATCGGTCGATAACGTGGGTGCCGAGGTGGTGCTCGGTGGCCTCTCGCGCGCGTTCCTGTGTGTATCGCAGCTGGCTGCAGGCTTGCCCGTGACTCTTCACGCCGCCGACAACAGAACGGCTCCGAAAGAACAGGCCGACGCCGCACTGTTCACGGCTTCAAATTCACGAGCCGGCTTCCCCTACCAATAATTCCACATAATATAAATATATATATATATATATTCAACAATCTATATATTTTTCAATTGGGGTGTTCTTATTTTTTTTTCCAGATGTCGGCTCCAAGAAAGCCTCTGTCGCGTAAGTCTAGTGGCAAACGCCCTCGGCCGAGTGGGATCTCCGCTCCCGATAGCTTTATCAGTCCTGAGGCCGAGACTCTGTTTCACACCCACATGTCGCATCGTCAACTCTCTCTGGAACAGGAAGTCCGCTTTAACTCTATTGATCCCTCCATCTCCTCACTCTTCACTGATCACGATTGGGCGCCAGTCCTCACCGGTTTGGTTGCCCCGTCGCTTGTACTCATTTAGGAGTTTTACTCCAATATTCATGCGATTTCTTACAATTCATTCTCCACCTTCGTGTGAGGGGCACGTCTTTACATTACTGCTGATATTCTTGCACGCATTATTGGTATCCCTCGGGTGGACAACCCAACCTACCCTTACTCTTCGGCGCTCTCCCGGCCTAGTTATAATGAGATTGCCACCTTTCTCCACGGTGCCCCTCTGGAGTGGAATGGCAAAGCTTTCCAGACCTCGTACCTCTCCTATCAACGACTGGTCGTGAGCCGTATCATGCTCACGAATCTGTTCCCTGTTTCCCACTTCTCGTCCCTTTCCGAGGAAAGGCATTATTTTTGTATGCTCTCTTGAGTGGTCAGCCCATTGATTTACCATCCCACTTTATCATTTACATTGTTTCCAACTTCTCTTGCCGGAAAGAGGCCAACCTTCCTTACGGGTGCCTTATTCAACGACTGCTTGCTGGGCTTGGTCACCCCTTCGCTGACTATCCTCGCCTCCCGCTCGGCCGTCCCATCACCTCCACCACCTTCGCTTAGAGTCGGTCTCACGTCCGTCGCTTTGCTGCCGAACTCCTGGAGCCGTTCGATAAGCCTCTCCCTGACGTGCCTCCTCCTTAGCCGGACAAAGGCTCCTCTGGCTCTGCTTCGTCCTTTCCTGACCACTCGGGTCCTGGCCCATCTACTTCGCATCGGCACTCTACCTCTTCCTCGGCCGCTCTGATGGGTCAAATGTCTCGCCTTGCTGACCGTTTTGAGCGTTTGTATTCCTCCCAAGAGCAGATTCTTGCTTCCCAATCTCAGCGCCAGTCCCACATGCTTGCTGGTGTCAAGCGGTTGGATGCTCGTTTGGCTACCCAGGAGGCTGCGTTTCAACGCTGGCAGCGATGTTATGGCTCTCCACCTCCCAGCGATTCTGAGTGATCCCCTCTCTTTGGCTCTTCGTGACAAAAAGGGGGATATCGAGGTTTCTTTTTGGTGCATGCTGATAGGGGGAGCTTAGGTGAGATGTTTTTACTTTTGTTAGGAGGAGATTTGCTATTGATGTTATCTGTTGCATTGCTATTTATGATATCTACTCTTTCTATTATCTTTAGTACTGCCTGTATCTTAGTCTTATTCCTATTATTGCATGTTGTATCTATTATCTTTGTCATATTGGTACTAACCCTGATTGACCAAGTAACTCTGTTACACTGACGCAGTTGTCCCTACATTACATCGACTTAGCAGTACTAGTGTAGTTTCTTTTATTTTTTTTGTATCTCACTAGGCGTAGATTTTTATGTACACGGGTTCTATCTCGGTGATATCTGAACCCGTGATTCTCTTGTATTTATTTATCTGAACCCGTGATTATCTTGTATTTATTTATTTTCTGAGTTTTGTCACGGAATTGCCAAATGGGGAGATTGTTAGAGACCTTTGTCTAGTTGACATATTCTGTGACCATATGTATTATTGCATCAATGTCGAGTTATGGGTTGTTGGGTTAAAGTCCGCTTGCTCGTCTCTAGTTTCTCCGCCTCTCTAGTCGCTCGAGCCTGGCCCGACGTATCCCGCACCCGCCCGCGCGCGATACCCGCCGAGCCAAAAAAACAGAATGTATCCCGCCAGTCGAGCTCAGAATGATACTGCTGATATTGCGCACGTAGGGTTTCTCTCGAAACCCTACATGCATCATCACGCTGAAGCCGCTCGAGCGCTAAAGCAACGAGCAAATTTTTTAACGAAAATTTGAAGCCCTCTATAAATACTAGGCTTAAGTTTTTGGAACCCTAAGCACTATTGACAGAATATTTTCGTGCCTCCTTGAGAAGAAAGCCTCTCATGCTTCATTGTTGTTGGTCCTCTTGAGAAAACCTAAACACTACAAGATTGCTCTTTATGCTCAAATAAGTTTTCTCATCAACCTTATTTAATCATTGAAACACTTCCTTCTACCTTTGTTGGAGACGTTGGTTCGTGAAGGAGACTCCATCGTGATCGGCAATTCAAGTGGTTTTGAGGAAGATTGACGTGAAGACCGGAAGGTGTCCTATTCGCGTTGCATGAGCAAATCCAAGGAGTTCCTTGGTAGAGATCACGTGACGAGTAAGTCGGCTAGGTTAGCGCGTCGTTACCACCCTATTCGTAAGTTGATTTTCATAGTGCATTACTTCCCCGGCCGTTAAAGCCGATTATTTTCTCGACACGCGGGTATCGAATTTTCACTTCGTCACCAAAAATCGTGTCTTTATCATTATCAAGCCATAGTTATTTATATCACGTTAGCATCTAGTACTAAATATCCTTTACGTATATCCGACATTTGTTATTATATATACTGCTTCCACTATAATTTTAACGGGGTCGAAACTTGATTGTTCACGTTAGCACAAAAAGTGCTTTTTCATACTCCACAGCCCTCCTATTAAATACCTAGTTTCAGAAAATGATTGGTTGTGATAATAGATGAAAATGTCATTATTCGACCACAGAAAGTATGTTATGCAACAGACGTGGTTAGCGACTGCAATCATGGTGGAGATGAGAGCCGTAGCAGCCCAAACAGCACTGATTTTTTCCTCTTTTGGCTTCATTTATCTAACAGTGTAGATATAAATATTGACCAATATAATAAATATCGACAGTTATATATCAATATCAGGCCCCCAATACCGATATTTTCTGATACCATGACAATATCACGGTATTTTACCGTATCAGCAGTTTATCGTAAAATATAATCAATATTCAAAATATCAATTGAAATAAAATACTTGACTAATATATCGCCGATACGGTCCTATTAGCTTACGATTCTTAGAAAATTTTTCTTTCAGTATATCCAATACAAATACGTATTATCCGATATTTTCACAACTAATGCCAATATATTCTTCTATGTCTATCACAAAAGGATTACCCATAACTATTCTTTTTTGAAGATTCCTTTACTTATAAATCCTAACTTAGCCAAATATCCATGTCAAGGTAAGACTTTTGACAAATTCCATATGAACAGTCCTTAAGCCACTACAGTAGACTTTTGAGAAAACTGCAAGGATTGAGTTCTTATTTTTGCCAATAAATAGGAGAGAGAAATGGGTTTTTTCATGGTGATGACTTAAGAACCACTGACATTCTCCCATAGCTAGAGTGTCCGTGTCAGACGCAAATCAAACATTGACATATGTCAAAATATTTTTTTATTTTATTTGGCTCCGACACGATCCAATACATTTTAGGCACATTTTGGATATGTTAAGTAACTTTATAATTAAATAAAATTAGGGTCCGTGATATAAAATAGAGAAAATTTGGGCCATTTTCTAGAAGATGCTATAGCAACTCATTAATACTAACTCACAGCTAACTTGTATACTATCTATTGTGATTTTTGCAAGGATTGAGTTCTTTTCACTCACCCCGCAAAAGAACAAAAAAGCTATGGATGGTCAGAATGCTAATGTCCTATAATTGAACATTAGTTGGAAACAGGTTACCATATTTTTGAGTTTTTAAAAATGCTAAATCAATTTATCATTAATATGAATAAGTAGTTTTGAATTGCAAACGAAAAATGATGCTTGTCAGATCTTACCAATTTTCAATGCTCTTGTGGGCTTCATATTCTTAGTCAGAAGGACATAAAACTTGATGGGGAAATGTTAACTGTTTGGTCATGGTCTATATATTTAGAATAGGATTCAATTTTTAGTTTAGCAATTTTATTTCTCTGAGATTTACAGGATAAGTAGACGAAAGAGATTGCATAACTAAAATTGAAAAGCAAATATCATATTTTATTCGCTATTAAATATTTCCTACCCTATGCTTAAAAAAATGTCGAAGTTGAAGTTCCACACGATGTGTCAACTTAATATTTTACTGTACTATTTATTTTAGTGTTGAGTAAACAGATGCAGGATGTAGCAGTGTCAGTATGGCCTTGTAAGCATACCCTAACCATGCAGAAGGCAAGTACTGCATGATGTATCCTTACCAGTGATGCAAATGCCGGCAGATATATATCAATATTAGAGCCCCCTGATAATAATATTTCATGATACTACAATAATATCGCTATATGTTTCCATATTGACGATATATTGGCCAACATTTGGCTAATACAATTGATATATTGACTGACATGATTTTATCAGTTTACGATTTTAAGAAAAATTTTTTTCTTCTGATATATCCGATACCGATACATATTATCCGATACCAATATTTTCATCCATGACCCTTACCATTACCCAACTACTTTCCCCTCGGCTGTTTGGGGCCGGTAGGGATGGGTATCTGCAAGTACAGGTATTATTATCATCCCTCATTACAAGTTCCATGCATATTACGTTGTTAATACTTTGGTAATGGATTTCGCAAAAAGGAGCAGCTTTAAAAAATGTGAGGCACCAATGGAGGTTCCAGGAGGGAGAACAGGGACAACAAGAGAAAGAGAAAACATACGCAAGAAAGTGATCAAAGTTACAGGGAGAAGCAGGGAGGGAGAGTAATTCCTTATTCTCATTTTCTAACACTTCTTATTTTCCACCATTCAATATTATGCCCTTTACACCAACAATGGATGAAAATATTGGTATCGCTAATGGTCGTAACCATATCGGTATCGAATATATTGGACAATACTTATCAGTACCGAATATATTAGAAGAAAAAAAAATTTAAAAGCTGTAAGCTAATAGGGCCATATCAATTAATATATTATGATATATTGCTGATACAAATATATATCATGATATCATCGTGTTATCAGAAAAATATCCATATCGGGGATCCAATGCTGATACATATCGGTCGAAATTTGCACCAAAAACACCATAGTCTGCATTGAGTTAGTACATGGTTTGCTTGCTAACTACACATATCAAAGACAATGTCCCACGGTTTATGATATTTTTGGATGATATAGAATTGACGGATGAAATAAGGAAAGACATTGGTGCTGGCTTGAAAGTTTGGAAGTAGATTTTTTAAGTCCAAGGTTATAGAAACAACAGACTGAATGCAAATGGATTGCAAGTTCACTTTGAGTAGGACAAAAAGGGAGGTGAATATCTTTGGTAGAAAGCCTGCCAAAAAGGGATTATTTTCAAGTATTTTTGGTATATTATCCCATAAAGTGGAGAAATCAACAAGGATATTACCCATTAGTGGGGTGGATGAAGCAGAGAAATGCTTCAGGGTAGGGTATGAACAGAGAATATAGTTCAAATTATGGATGAAAATACTGGTATCAATATTGGCGCGGACATATCAACATTGGTCATATCTAACAATAAGTATCGATATTGTATAAATCGGAAAAACAAATTCTAAAAATTATATGTTGATAAGATCATATCGGATAATATGTTGGCTGTATCTACAAATACATCATCCAAATATTGGCCAATACATACGATATGGAAACATATCGCGCTATTGTCACAGTATCAATAAGTATTAATATTAGGGAACCCTAATACTGATACACATTTGTCGATATTTGTATTAATGGGTTCAAACTTTTAAGGGCAATTGCTATTAAGGTGGCTATCACATTGCCTCTGTTGTATAGAGCATGATATTGGCCAGTTAAGTACCAACACACCAAGAAAGCAGGGGCAAAGCTAAAATGATGGATCCGTGGCTAACTGGTCATACATGTATGGAGATATTTGCACAGATGAGACAACATGTGAAAGACCTTATGAAGATATTTGATAACTCGAAGTGAATACCACCAATAGAAAGGAGATGTGAGAGAACACACACAATATAAAGGGAGGGGGCAGAAGCATAATTTTGCATATGTGGAGCTAACGGAGGAAATAAGCCATAGTAGAGTTGAACGGAAGCAAAAGATTTACTGAATTCACATAGTAGGAAAAGACTTTGTATTGTTTGGCTTTATTCTATGAAACGACTTTATAGATGATGCTTAAATTAAGCCTATTAATGTAAATATCAGCCGATATTGTAAAAATTAGCTAACGAATTCATAGTAGGGCCCCCAATACCGATATTTTACGATGCCGTGACAATATCGCAATATATTTACAAATCAACAATATTAGCTAATATTCAAAAAATCAGCCAATACAGTCCAATCAATTTATAATTTTTTAAAAATTTTAATTTCTTCCGATATATCCGATACTAATACGTATTATCCAATATATCCGATACTAAAATGGCTGCAACCGGTACCAATACTAATATCCTCATCCATGATTCATCCATGATTAAGCCACATAAGCTACTATATTAGTAAATAAACAATGATTAAAACAAACTACGTAGGACCACGGAGTGATAAAAAGCACTCGGGCACAACTCAAAATATTTTTACAGGTGCAGTTCACAATCAACTCTGCTGTATTAACAGTTGCTCATGTACATGGAATCAAAAATCAAATCTAGGCATACTAACGTTCAAGCTTCAAGGTTACTCTGTCAAATGACAAAAATTACTCTTGCAGTAGCTACTATCAGCAGTGTGAATTTCATCATTCAACAGTTTTGATTTGGACTGAGTGAACAAACATTATTTGATTCAAATCAACCGTTATGCAAGAAATCAAGCTCAAAATTAGAGAAGCAGCATCTACTTACATATTTCCCATTATACGGCTTAGTAATGTCCCACTCTGAACGATCAGCCTGAAATTCACAAGAAAATAGGTTTATTGCCTCATAAAAACATCATACCTGACAAAAATACATTCAGTCATCACCTTCTCTAGTCTGAACAACCGACCCTTTCTGGCAATCAATCTAATACCAGCATCATACGCAGACAGAGAGGGGAATTGCACCAACCTGCACAAGTAAATAACATAGGAGTTAGGTTACATCTGTTCTTTTTAAGCTCCCAAGAAAACCACTCAAAGATTCCAGAATTTACTTAGAACAGTAATAGTTAGTCCATTTTTGCCGCGAATATAGTGTAATGATATAAACATCAAAACTAATTCACCATGCTTACAGGCATTTTTCTCCTCTCCTATTGATTAAATGAGGTGTTAACATCATCTCCCCTTAAAAAACATACACACGTTCCAAAAGAAGAAAAAAGAACATCCAGTAAATGAAAAAAAAAAAAAAAACAATGCAAAGGACATTCAATAGAAATCATATGACACTAGTTTGGATGTCATGTTAGCATTGTACAAATATCGGCCAATTTGTACCGATATTAAGGCTCCCTGATACCAATATTTTATGATACTACGATAATATCGCTATATATTTTCATATTAATTGATACGACCAATATGTCGATTAATACGACCTTATTAACTTGCAATTTTTAAAAATTCTTTTTTATCTGATATATCCAATACCAATACCTACTGTCAATACTAATATGACCGAGACCAATACCAACATTTTCATCCACGCATGTCAGCATTAAAATAACCAAGGCATAAAAACAATTATTCGTAGATGAAGAGAATTACAAAGCCACCGGATTGAATATCCTGTTGTAGACAAACTTGATGTCATCCAGAGTCAAATTGCAACCTTCAAATATATGGATAATATCAGTCCTTAATGTATGTTTGTTAGCACCAAGAAGCCTCCCATAGACCAAGCCTACAATTGCCCAGAAAATCAAATGTGTCAGTCCAGATATATTAGAGTAACAATTAAATGGGCAGAGATAATATTATCAGGCCGCACATCAATCAAGTGATTCCATTTCACCCATTCTACCTGCAAGGAAGGAAAAGGAAAGTGCAGACTCCTTTAGTTTTTTGATAATTTGATCATAGGTCACTTCGAGTGGATTTAGTGACAATTGAACTGTTATTCAGCTGGAACAAGATACCCTTGATTTCCCATGTAATTCTTGACTTATTTCTTAGAAACGGGTCCTTCTCTGCACTTCTGCTTCCTTGCCAACAGAGGTAATGCATTGACAATTGAAAAGTGATAATAAATCTGGTAAAAATAAGGGGAAAAGGCAGTATTTGATCCTTAATTTAAGCTGCTTGTCTCAGTCAAGCCTTTAAAGCCTTAAACCAATTTGACTCTATTTCATGCAATAAATAATCAAGTCTTATGCTAAGCAATTTGCTGCACCCCCAATGAATTATCAAGCGTTGATTGAACTTTAGCCTCTGCAACAAACAGGAGGATAAAGATCCCCAAACTCCGCAAAATTAGATCACGAATATTTCCTCTGAAAAGTGGATGAGCACATGTAACCGCTGACACATTAGCATTCTACATTTGCCACATTAACAATTCACAGAGCAAGTAATGTGAGAAATAACCACTTTAACTTCCACACATCAGCACAAACTTAAGGTAGTTGATAGATACAAACATCTCAAAACAATGATTTTCTTATAGAAAGGGGAGATTTAGGATTAACCTATCCTCGCTTTTCTTCATTTATCAGAATCAAAGAACAGGAATAAGGAGTAAAATTGGAATCAAAATGAATAAATGACAGCTTAGGGGGTCAGTGGTTAGTCAATGATGGTTTCACGCTTTCCACCAAATTCATTCGTATTCCTTCAGCTTTACATGAACCTTCTCATTCTATATCGAAATGCCATATCAGAGGAGATATGATTCCCAAATTTCATCATTGAATACTGCATTGTCTCTATTTGCATATGACAGTATGCCTGAAGTATCCCGCACATTCAAATTCCATTACGTTTTGGCATACCAAACACACCTTGAAGGCGTTAAGCTAATTGCTAGAAGATAAACGCATAGACCCTTTGATATGGGCTCCATGGCCGTATTGCAGTAATCAATAGCAAGAAGGTGATATTGAGGGGAAGTGGGGAGTTCTGGTAGAGGAGATAGAGGAAGAGAGGGGAAACTGAGAGAACGAGAGTGAGAGAGAGAGAGAGATAGAGAGAGAGAGAGAGATAAGGAAAGAGATGAGGAAGAGGGAGAGCTGAGAAAAGCAACGCAAAGATGGTTCTCTATTCCCTTCTCTGCCTAACACAGTACACATTTTATACACCTTGGTCTCATGCATCTCGGCTACTAACAAAACACCTCAGCCACTAAACTAAATAACCACCTAACAAATTAATAATAAACTCATCAGTAGGGAAGGGAGGGAAAAACCAATTGAATAGAACAGTGTACATGCAGGGAAAGGGACCACATTTAATCAGTTCATAAATTAAATATAATCGCAAAACTTTAGCGGTGACGGTTGGATAATCGAGTGCTCTGCCGTATTGCTGCGGACTGTTGCCAACATATGTCCGAGGAACCGTTGAGTAGCCTCGAAACCGTAACATTACCCTCATCATCAAGAAAACCTTGTCCTCAAGGTTGAATGAGAGACAAGTTTGATAACTGTTATTACTGCCCTGATTGACCTCTCCTGTGGATCTTGCTAGCTCAACAGCTCCACTAGGCTTTCCATAACGACGAAAGATATTCCACTTTGTGGAGGGTTTATCCGCGAACCGCTTGCGACGAATGCTAGTGGCAACAAGTTGCACAACAGGAATGTTTGTGAAAGTTTTATAACTTCACTAGCCACACCTTGCAGGTCAACAGCTGCAGCAGATGCCAGCTCACTTGCATAACCAGTTTCCTCAACGTGTGTCTGCGTCTGTACTCAGAGTCCATTTTCTTCCTCCAATAGCAGGGCATGTACTAGCTGCAATTCATCATGTTCCATCTCCTCCTTACCACGCAAAAAGTCTTCAATATTACACCCCCCCGCCGCTGGTGCTACTTGCCTCCCATTTTCTGAGCCATTGCCTGACTTAATCTCCAGCGCCAGCCTCATTGGAGTCGTAGGATTGTAAAATAAGATGCCATCTGGCGCAAGTATAGCATTATATTGGTATAATCCCTTTCCATTGATAAGAACTCCATCTGGTTTTCCTAACTCTTCTTCAGAATCAAGGACAACTCTTAGTGCTTTATGGTCTTGATTATACCAAATGCCAATCATGCTGGGAATATCCCCATAAGGAACAGCATAGGACAACGGAACCACAGCCCTGGTAATTGATGGAGAGTAAAAGAAGCTACCAATTTGATCCTTAACCTAAAACTGGTAGGTGAAATTTCCATTTGGATTGATGGGGCAGTTTGTGCCCATAACACCATCTCGCCAAGAATTATGTCGCATTTGAATCCTGGGCCAATAAACAAGTACAGCTTCATCTAAGTTATTGATCACATTAACAAAAATAATCATATTTGTTGTAGTGTTGATCAGAGGTCCTGGGAATTGACCACTATAACAGTAGGGCATCGTTGGTCTGGTGGACTTGGAATTTGCACTGGCAACTGCAGTGGAAGATGCTGTTGCTGATCAGAATGCCAAGGAAATGTTAGCATTCTATCCACCCAATTCCTCCGCATGCAAAGACAACAGAAACATGTTGTCCAATCCATCCAGGTACTAAATTCAGTTTTTAAGCTATTTGGAGAAACCAGTGGTCTTTGATACTTCCACAAAAATAATTCCAACCATTTCCATGGCAGGACAAGGTCATTGAAGAACGGATCAGAGGCTCTAGCCTCCGGCATACCAGGCATCAAGTTTAAAACAGCAGCCACTGCTTCCATTTCATAATTTGCAGCTGTGTATGGGCAGCATCGAGTTGATGCCGTCACTTGTTCTTCACCCACCAATTCATCCAATGCTACCGTGAGTAGCTCGATTTCAACAATTCTTGAGGTGAGCAGCTTTGGCCTCGTCGGATTGTAGGGGAAAGAAATCGGTGCCAGAAATTTGTCCCTCAATGGAGGAATTGCTGGTTTTTCCAGGAACCGAATTATGTTGAGGTGCAAAAGTTCAAATGGAGCCGCAATAGTGGTAATTGGTGCCACCGTCTGGACAGAGCCACCTGCATCGGCTACTGAACATGAGAACTGGGGAGCTAGCCTTGGAGGAGAGGTTTTGTTAGACAAAGTAGAGTTGGTGTGAGTGGTTAGCTGTTGACTCGCATCCAGTGTTTCCACCCCTAATTTTGCCAGGCCGGTGGCATCAGGTAACAATACAGCCGGCAATAACAGGGGCTCACGGTGGATTGCCATTTCAGTTAGATGTTTAAGTGGAGAAAGCAAGAGATTGCAGTGGTACCTCAAGAGAGTGTAAAAATTGCTTGGAAGGCAGTAGGCAATGGAAATGCGAGCCTCCAGAATCATCGGTTCGGTAATTTGGAAAAGCAATGGAAGTAATGATTTGGACATCGGTTAAAGCTTCTGGGGGTAAGGGTTGGGTCTGAGCAGTTTGGGGTAGAGTTTCAAAATTGGAAGCCGTGAACGATGGTGGAGTTGAAGACAGAGGGATTTGGAGTCGGCAAGCGTAGTCGGTCGATGCGGTTGGGCCAGGATGGCTGAATTTGTTCTGAGGTGGGAGCAAAAATGGCGATTTGAGGTACAGGTAGTTGTATAGAACAAACAGTGAAAGGGATTGCAGGTTGGGGAGAGTGACGATGTGGAGCAATTGGAATTGGAAGATGGGAAGTAATAATAGAAGAAACCACAGAAGTTGAAAAATTCACTGACCAGTTAGTGCTTTGCTCGAATTTGTGGAGTGATTGGCTGAGCTCCGCCATGGACGACTAGATTTGCACTTTGGTGGAAACCACAGTGGACATGGTGGCGCCAAATCTGTCGGTAGCCTGCCGAAAGTCCTTTATCGCGTTGGCCAGCTCGACGATGGCCCTTCGAGTGCGTCGAGTGCTCTTTCTTCGGTCTCCTCCGCTTTTGTCTCAATGAAAGCACCATTTGATACAGGCTCCATGGTCGTATCGCGGTAATCGACGGCGAGAAGGTGATATTGAGGGGGAGAGGGGAGTTCTGGTAGAGGAGATAGAGGAAGAGAGGGGAAACTGAGAGAACGAGAGAGAGAGAGAGAGAGAAGGAAAGAGACGAGGAAGAGGGAGAGGTGAGAAAAGCAATGCAAAGATGATTCTCTATTCCCCTTCTCTGCCCAACACAGTACACATTTTATACACCTCGGTCTTATGCGTCTTGGCCACTAACAAAATACCTCAACTACTAAACAAAATAACCACCTAACACATTAATAACAAACTCATTAGTAGGAAAGGGAGGGAAAAACCAATTAAACAGAACAGTGCACGTGTAGGGAAGGGGACCATATTTAATCAGTTCATAAATTAAATATAATTGCGAAGTTTCAGCGGTGATGGTTGGATAGTCGAGTGCTCTGCCGTGTTGCTGCGGACTATTGTCGACATATGTCCGAGGAACCGTTGAGTAGCCCCAAAACCATAACACCCTTCTTGGTGATAACACGAAAATACAACAAATTTACGACAATGGAAGCTCAAACTCAATTCAATGGAACAACAAATAGCGTTAAAACCCCCTAAAACCCTAACTAATACAAGAAAAGCCCTAACTGGGGCAATGAAGTTTATAATAAAATGTCATAAATCGGAGCACAAAAATTTAAGAAAAAATTTGTCAAGAACCTGTGTTGGGTGGCTGTAGGAATGGATCAATCGGCGATGAGTCCTGAGACGGTAACCCAGTTTCAGATTCGGTTGAAAAATACCGCTGTGAATGCACAAGCGAAATCAATCCTTGTTTTAGGCTGCTTAATGTTAAAATTTGATTGAATCTGTAAGCTCTCCTGAACAAACTCATTACTGCTTTTGTTACTTTTGACGAGCTTCGAGGAAGGGGAGATATGGCGACGGTTTGAGAGCTGCGAAGCGGACGGCAGCTTGCTTAGCCGTCTGGATCCGGGCCCTCCATCGTCGTTGGATCATATTTTTAACAATAAAATTTAAATTTAAAAAAAGTTAAAATTTTAATTTTGTATATATTTATGGTTAAAATTAAATTTATATTTAATAAATTTAGAACACTTTTAATATTAAAAAAAGGCATAAAAATATATTTTTTTATGCTTTATCTTTCACAAAAACTATTCTAAATATATTAAATTAAATGGGTGTAAGAGTAGTTTAAATAAATAAATTATATAAAAAATTAAACAATTTGATTGGATAAATGATATTTCACTATTCTTTCTTCCAAGGAAATCCTTGGACTCATTTTTAAGTAATATTGTAGTTTACTATAAAAAAAAAAAAGCTATAAAAGGAAACTTTCAGCTCCTATAGACTTTACCCAATGGACAAGGTCGACGTCTGCAGACATGATCGTTGCCCACGGGCAATCCAACACTTTTGGCCATTTGAAACACCACCCATGACTTTTTTATTCTTGTCCATGGACAAGTTTTTTTTGCGTTTTTCCCCAAGTCATGTTGTTTGGTGTTCGAAAGATGTCCTAATCTCTATATTCTAACTCTAAGTTGACAAAATATTTGGATATAGAATGTAGGTTCTTGTAAATTTCTTAAATTTTTTATTGAAATTTTACTTACAAAAAAAATTTACTATAATTTTATTAAAATTATAATCATCTAAGATGTTGGATGATATACAGAACATATCAGCCAATCAAATTTTATTAAAATTATAATCATATTATAATTTTACTATAATTTGATCGGCTGATATGTTCTTGTATATCATCCAATATCTTATATGTAGTAGATCACTAATTATATTGGGCTTTTCATAGATTGGATGCAAATCATACGCTCATCTGTGGGTGTTGCCTTTGGTAGAGTCGAACAGCAAGTCGTCCGCAAGCCAAGCGATTGTGATGCAGGCGTTCATACTTTTTTTATAAGACTAATAATCAATAAAAGGAAAAAGAATGCGACTTGAACATATCAAACAGGAATCCTGAATGATCAAGTATCCGCTATATTATCTTTATGCCTCATACAACTAGTGTTTCTCAATCGACTGCACTCTATCAAATGCAACACTATCAAAAGTTTTTCAAGGAACTTGTGATGTGTTTTTGACAGATTAGGTGTGAATGCTAATTTTAGCCTATGCGTAAATGGCTATTGTCACGGCCCGGACCCAAATAGGTCCTGATAATTAACGATAATTAGAACTGTAAAATAAAATTCTAAAAATAATAAAATAACAAGATTTTAAATTTAGGCGTGACCTGACAATATATCTACACAGCCAAAATGACTATGATAATAATATCAAATATTACAGGATCTCTTAGACTACTCATCCGAATAAATAAATAATTATGAATTGCTCTATCGATTGTAAGAAAATGTGACAACTCACAATATAAATAAAATCACTGATCTATAACAAATCAAACGCTACAAATATCCAAATAGTACTGTCTCCTCCCAACCAATACAACATACAATAATCATTTCATCTCACGCCCCAAATAAGACCAAAATACATCTAAGGTGAATCTAATCCGAATACAAGGTAAATACTTACCAAATATAAACAAGATTTCAATCAACTTTTCATTCAGACTCCTTATAATATATCTGCGACCTACTAATTTGAAGGGGTGAGAATAATAAAAATATCAGTCAAATGTTCAATAAGTATTAATATATAATATAGTAAACAAACACGTCCAAAATCAAAATAAGGATCGATAAACATATACAAAACACATAAAATTACAATCCAAAAGTCAATCAATGAAAGTCCGAATATGGTCTCATACTCAAAAGTATAATTCAAAATGATAGTCAAATGTTTTAATTATACGAAACCAATGGAATTCCAACTGTGGGCGAAACCTATGAACATTAACTGAAATCTCAAGTACCAAAATCAATTCAAGTAAAATTTATCAAAAAATTAAAACATGCACAAATCGGATTTCGAAGAACCAAAGATTGAAATATTAACTTTGAGAAAAGGTTACTTATACTTTTAATAACCTTAGGTCATATCACTATTATTTCGATCTGCAGGCAGAGCTATCTACATACTCTCTCCTATAGGCGGGAACTATGCCACTATTTTTTGCCACTCATAGAATGGGAGCACTCCTCAAATCTGTTTGGAAATATTATAACATTTGAATATATTAATTCTATTTAATTCTTTACGATAGTTCTCATAAAAATACAAATCGGAGAGAATATCTATATCACATCACACAAATTTTCCTATCCGCTGAAAAAGTATAAAACTTCTATTCAAAAAGATCAAATATAACACTTTTCACCCTGAAAAAATTATACATATCGAATCAAATACACAAAATAGAGCCCGACACAAAGCACGTTGTATGGATACTATCTACAGCGCCCATATGCAAGTTTTTATGATTTTTTTGCAAATAATATTATATATAAACATAATACCTCTAAATATTTATCCATTTTTACAATACAAGGAAAAATCCTTCAAATAATAACAAAATTAAAATAAAACTCTAAAACATCCAATAAATATGACAAGCATGCACGAGGGATCGAAATAGGATAAGTAAAACATATACATTTAATCTACCAAATGTAAGTAAACTAAACTAAAATGGAAATAAACCAAGAATAAGGTATAAGGATATTTGTCTCAATCTTTAACCTTACAAATCTAATGAAATGATACTTCAAAATATCTCTTCTTCTCTTTCTCTCTCTTCATTCTCATTCTTTTTTCTCTCTCCTCCTCTTTTTTTCTTGCGTAAAATAACTGAAACAATACGCGTTACTCCTTATACAACTGAATTGGCATATGAGAGCCATTTAGGTGCGCGTCAAGTGCCGTACATAACCCTATCAGCGCATGAGTACCGCCTTGAGTGTCCCTCGAGCGCATCTACCCTGGATTCCGTGCTTGAGCGCCATCTCAGGTGCTCATTAGGCATGTCCCAATCAAAAAATTGTGCATGAGCTTGCGTTAGGCGTATCATAGGCACCAATTCTACTTTTTTAGTCTGATTTTTCTTCTAATTTATAATGTACAATTATTTCTAATATATCCAGAAGAAATATAAAATAAACTAATAATGTCAAATTAAATTGGACAAAAATAGAGAATTACAGTGTTCGGGCACGTATCAGGCATCATGATACTAGAACAAGCCCATACAAAACATCTTTTATAAGCACATCAGGCTTGGTAATTCTATCTCAAATATACTTATGCGTGACTGTGACGGAACGGATTTTTTTTTTTGCAACACAGGATCATAGATGCCATTGAGGACCCATAAGTATAGTGGAAGTTATTCTAACACTTGCGGAAGCATTCATATTCATTTCAAAATATTCATTCTGAGTACATAGCCAAAAATGTTTAACCATAGAAGTCCATCAAGTCGTTACAATAATATTTCTCCAAAATAAGCTTCCGAGGTCTTTAATAATCCTTCAGACAAGCCCTAATCACTCCAACTCGTCAGGCACAAACTCTAAAGCTTCATCTGTAGGGAAAAAATATAAAACAGTGAACCGAAACCCAGCAAGGTACATGCAGATATATAGTAAAACATGTATGCAGAACTTATCTCAGCAAAATAGATACTATTGCACATAAAGCTACAAGCGCCATAAGAAAGTGATTTATAACGGGAACAGGATGCAAACATATACAGAATTATCAGAAAACAGAAACGGTCTTCGAAAATCAAAATGAATGTATTCATATTTCAGAAAGTAGAAGTCAATCTTACTTCCATATTTCACATAATTTTCATCTTTATCAAAAAAAGACCCTACCAGTAGACCCTACTGGCGAAGGGGCGAATAATCGAGGATAGATTGTGTACATCTCCCCACAATCAACGGCAATAAACAGAATAGAACGGATGATTCCACCTCACGAGATCCTTCCCCAATCCAAGGAGGTGCCGGCTAGAATAGAACAGAATCTACCCTCCATATTTAACGCCTCGAGGAGAAGAGGACCACAAATAACTCCATGGACAGAGTTATCCTCGATTACCACCATAACGTTCTAAGGCATGCCGGAAAACCTAACCTCCGATCGCATTTCGCCTCCGGGTCCAAAATAACAAAAACAATCCAACGAATGAACATTTTCTTCTTATTGCTTACTGAAAGCCATTTTCAGCATCAGTCATACTTTCTTCTTATCTTCTTATCGCTTTTCAGTCAGAAACATCATAATTTACTCTTTAAAAATTGTGTACAGAATATCTTAAGGCCAGTTCAAAAATCATATACTTAAAGTCGGAGTTCATTTTCGATACAAAGCCGGAGTTCATTAAAAACCGGAGTTCAAAACAGGAGTTCATCTTCAATCCAAAACCGGAGCTCATTTTTAATACAAAATCGGAGTTCATTTTCAATACAAAGTCGGAGTTCATTTTCGATTCAAAACCGCAACTCATTTTCAGTACAAAATCGGAGTTCATTTTCCTCAAGGGACGGAGTTTATTAAAAATCGAAGTTCATTTTTCCTCAAGGGACAGAGTCCATCTTCTTAATATAAGGCCGGAGTTAAAAAGCCGGAGTGCTTTTCAGGCGGAGCTCTTTTCAGACAGAGTGCTTTTCACTCAAAAGGGACGGAGTGCCTTTTTCTTTTTTTTTTTTTACTTAAGGGACAGAGTGTTTTTCCTCAAAAGTCGGAGTATATTAAAAACCGAAGTTCATTTTCCTCAAAGGATGGAGTACTTTTAAAAGTCGAAGTCCATAAATCCAGAATACTTTTTTACTGAAAGCTTGAGTATTTTTAAAAGCCGAGTTCATAAATCCGGAGGACTTTTTTTTTACTGAAAGCCAGAGTACTTTTAAAAGCCGAAGTTCATAAATTCGGAGTGCTTTTCTCAAAAAGCCGGAATGCTAAAAAAAAGCCGGAGTGCTTTTTAATAAAGTCGGAGTGCTTTTTCTCAAAAGTCGGAGTGCTTTTTAATAAAGCCGGAGTGCTTTTTCTTAAAAGCCGGAGTGCTTTTTAACAAAGCCCGGGTGCTCAAAAAGTCGGAGTGCTCAAAAGTCGGAGTACTTAAAATGCCAGAGTTCTTTTAGACAGAGGCCGGATTTCTTTAACAAAAGCCGGAGCTCAAAAGGCCGGAGTTCTTTTTAAAAGCCGGAGTTCAAGAAAATCCGAAGTTCTTTTTCTTCAAAATGCCGGACTTCAGAAAGCTTGGACGGAATACTTTTAAAAAGGAGGGAGCTCTTTTTGGATGGAGTACTTTCAAAAGAACGGAGCTCTTTTGGACGGAGTACTTCCAAAAAGGACGAAGCTCTTTTTGGATGGAGTACTTTCAAAAGGACGGAGCTCTTTTTGGACGGAGTACTTTTAAAAAGGACGGAGCTCTTTTTGGACGGAGTACTTTTAAAAAGGACGGAGTTCTTTTTCTTAAACGGACGGAGTACTTTTTCTTCAAAAACATGTAATTATCAGAGTTCGTATAATTTGGCAGATAATCATACTTCAAGCAGAATAAAATCTAACATCATGAGTATCAATTTTTCTTTTAAGCATGCGATTAACAGAATCATAACTGCATAAGAATATCAGATATACTTGTTTCAAGAACATGCATAATCTTAAAAACAGTGGTGAGTACTTTTGAACTTAAAAACGGAGAGTGCATTTGCAAGCATTCTTAAATCCGAACTTAAAAAGAGTAGCGTCTGAGGTATACTTGCGATATATTCTTAAAGCATGAATTTAAAAGTAGCGTCCGAAGTACACTTGCGATATATTATTAAAGCATGAATTCAAAAGCAGCGTCCGAAATACACTTGCGATATATTCTTAAAGCATGAATTTAAAAGCAGCGTCTGAAGTACACTTGCCTGACGGGCTGAATCAAATTTCTTCCCCCCTTGCCTGACAGTCGGTTTTTACCGTCTTGGACCTCTCTCCTTCACTTTCTTCTCTCGGCTTGTATTTTTTTTTACCCCAACTTCAACCTCGTTGCCGGTATTTATAGAGGAGGGATTAGGTGGAGTAAGTAGAGCAGGTAACTTACTTCGGTACTTTTTCTCAGAGGGTAGATGGGGTAACTAGATTAGTTTACCTACTGCATTCGGTCGCCGCCTAATTGGGTTTTAACTAAAATCTGCTGTTCTGCCAACGTTCACTCCTGCCATCCACTTATAATTCACTCCGGCCATTTCATGAAGTGCTCCGACCTTCAGTGGCTTCAAGAGACCAAAAAGGCAACTCCGGCCTTTAGTGGCTTCAAGGCACTCCGGTCTCCAAGTGGCGCAAACCACTTCCGGACTTAAATCACTCCGGCATCATGGGACACAAAATCATTCCTCCTTTTATGAATCACTCCTGCCTAAGCGGTCCACTCCGGCATCATGAGATAAGAAATTACTCCGGTCCTCAAGGAGGCATAAAGTCACTCCTGCCTTTGAATTACACAACCCACTCCTGCCTGAATCACTCCGGCCTCATGAAATCACTCCAGATTTCATCCTTATCAAAATACTCTAGTATTAAGTTGAGATATTTTCTTCCGATTTTTAGGCTTTTTGATTTTGGGATCTCACAGTGACTCTTTCCTAATTATAATCCATTACTTAATTTCTGACCATCACCTGCAATTAACCTTAATTGATCACTAATTTACTTTAATTCAATACAATTATATAAATCTTGATATTTAGATCTCACATGTAAAGTCAAGCTAATCAGTTTGGGTTATAAACCAAATCTCATAAATAATAATAATAATAAAATTAGTAGGAAAACTCTCACATTAGCTAAAAAAAAAATTGCAATGGTTTGCCCATATAAATAAAGTATTTTAATTGAGTCTGTAATCATTCCAAAGTTTCAGTATCAAATAATAGTTAATATTTTCCTAATAAGATGAAGGTATTATAAGATTTTTTTTGTAACACCCAATTTTTTATTTATATTTCTGATATCATAATTAGTATGTATTAGGTAAATATTAAAAATAATTATATAATAAAATTTTTTTAAAAAATAAAGTTTTAAAAGACTGGTATTTAGAGCCCAATAAGCACAAGGGTCACACATATGTGTGTTTGAGGCAAAGTAGCTGTGCCCGATACACCATGATAGGGGCTAGCCCATGGGTTTAGAGAATGGGTTACACTCGTGTGTGGTTTGGTACTCATGCATGAATAGAATAGGTCGCACTTATACATGCATGCATCTGGCCATTGCACCTTATGCATGCCTAACCTATGCTCATATACAAATCTAGATATTTAAGGACATTCATTTGATTTTGGACATTTCTACATAGAAAAGATAGAGGAAGATAGAGCAAGAAGAGAGAGAGAAGATAAGAGAGACGGTGAGGAAAGCTGATTTTTAGACTATTTATAGTCGGGTAAAATTTTATTTAAAATAAATTTATTTAAACTCTTTTTCTTTTATTGATGAAAATATTGAGATTTTGATTTTATTCATTGTTCAAACACGCATTCATATGCTTTGTTATTGTCATTCTTACCATTTCCTTGCATGCATGTCTACCTTGTTTAAGGATCTTGAGTTTTCAAAGGTTTGTACCTAATTTCGTAATATTATTCATACTTATTAACACGTTTAACAATTTAACATTACATATTATTTTACACAAGTACTTAAAGAAAACTATACTTTGAAAATTTGTAAAGATTAATTGCTTTCCCTAAATTGAGAAAAAGTTTATAAATTTGATATTGTATAAAGTTTTCCATTCAACTCAATAACAACCATTGTAAGAGAATCAACAAGTTGTATACAAGCATGTTCTTATATACTATGTGCAATTTGAAAATCAAGCCTATTATCTACAAGTAAAAAGTGATGTTCAACCTTATCTTTAGGGTATTATAGTTGGTCTACCTATAAGTCTAAAATAGTAATATATCAGTTTTAGGCTATTTGGAATTGTTGGTAAAATTTTCACTATCTTCGGTCCTTATATTTTGAATAAAATCATCGATATTTGAAATATTTGACTTCCCACATTTGATTATCATTATTGGCCTTCCCATGTTTTGTTCATGTATATCAAAATATATAAAGTATGATGCTTTTTAAATATTAGGCTTACTCTTATCATATTGTCATGTCATTTTAACAATTCTGAATAATTAACGTGATTAATTTACCTTAATTTAATAATCCTAAATAATGTTGGACATGATCTACGAACCGATGTTACAACTAACCCAAATATAAAATAAATAATCTAACCAAATGATTCGAAATGCCACGTTATCCAATGATTAGAATGCCGATCATATCATGACGTCAAAACCTGCGTAAGGAGATATGTCTGCATAAAATCAAAATAAATAATAACCACAATGATCTTACTACTGAACATACCAAAATCCATTTCTTTATTAACAACCCATTAATTGGAATAACATAAACATCATAAACTATTATTTTGAGACAATTTACAGTGATACAATATTAAATTTTCACTTCCTAAGTCTACATCCTCAAACAACTCTTCTATCAATCTACTGTATCTCTACCTGCAAGCGATCCAAATCTCTAATTTGAAGAGGTTAGCAAAAAAGAAAATAATTGTGAGTTGAAATCACAATAAGGTATATAATGTGAGGTCCCACATCGGTTGGGGATGGGGAACGAAGCGCGCTCTTAAGAGGCGTGGATACCCCCTTGTGGACGCATTTTGGTGCTTGTAGGCTTGTCAGAAATAAAACCGTGTGAGCTTGGCCCAAAGCAGACAATATCTATATGCGAGTACTTGGAGACGTTACAATGGCATTAGAGTCAAAACCCGGGTGGTGTGCCAGTGTGGATGCTGGGCCTCACAAGGTAGGTGGAAGGTCCCACATCGGTTGGAAATGGGGAACGAAGTGCGCTCTTAAGGGGCGTGAATACCTCCCCCTTGTGGACGCGTTTTGGGGGTCATGAGCCTGCCAGAAACAAAACCGTGCGAGCTTGGCCCAAAGCGGACGATATCCACATGCGGGTGCCTGGAGACGTTACATATAATTTACATAATCAACATATCATTTACCTCAAAACTAGGCTAAAATAAATATGATCGAACTCAAATAAGGTATATAATTTATATAATCAATATACCATTTATCTCAAAACTATGCTGGAAAGAACATCATTGAACTCAAATACAAATTAGAATTTTCTGTAACAATCATGCAAAATTTTTAGATTAATAACTTAACTATTTATTTAAATCAGTGTACTGTAGAAACATACTTAATTCATGCTAATTTCTTAGGAGTTAAGAGTCAGTAGGGTCTTATTGACGAAAAGGGTGAATTATCGAAACTCAAGTTATATTTGTTTTCCCACAACAAAAGGTGTTACACTACTATTTAAGACCCGTAAGTAGGCATTAATATAGATAACCTTATAGATAGAGTCGAATATTGCTTTCACTCACGGATAATAGGTTTGAACTTTAATTACTACCATAATATATTAAGAAATACGATAATATACCATTGCTAAATTCTTACAATGGTTTGATGTATAAATCGATAAAAACTCTACACAATTATAAGTAATTTTTACATTTTCTCATATTACAGAAAATATTCTTATTTCTTTTACAAATTATAAAGTTTTCCTTTAAATACTTGGCTTATAGTGCATAAAACCAAAATATGCAAGTCTTGAAAGCATAGAAAAGTCATATCCTGAAACTTATGCAGCACATGGACTATTAGTCACAAATCTTACAGAAAATCAGCAACCTTTTACTTCTATTATATGCATGTAGAGGAATTTTAATGAGTTTTCAAAACATGCAAGGCAGGTACTTGGTAATTTTAAACATGTAGAAACACTACATACGAAAATCAAATGTCTAAGAGTATTAAATCAAAATTTTAGAAAATATATAAATGAGAATTGCAGAATCAGCTGAACCATACAAATGTTCATAGGCTTAAACATAAATTTCACACATTTTTGCAGAAATATGAGAAGAATAGTTCATACATGTGATAAATAAATATTTTAAGTAAAAAATATAGCATGCATGAAAGTAAAATTATAAATACTCAAAAAAATAAAAAAATTCAATAACAAATGAAAGTAGACCTGGAATGCGCTTCACTGGACTTTAAATTCACCAAAATCTTACTTTGATTCGTTTCAAATGCCCTTCTCTACCTTTCTCTCTCTTTTCCTCTTCTCATTCTCTCCTCTATCAAATCTAGTAGAGAATGATAAAAAATTAATTAGACATAACTTATATAATAGACCGATGCATGTGTACTTATTGGGCATACATCCAGTAGCGAGGCTAGACACTATGGCGCACGTGCATTACATCAAGCACATGTTAGATGCTGGCAATCTGTCAAAGTGCACTCGAGCGTCTTTTGAGCATGTATCGAGCGTGAGCATTCTGTCAAATGCGCTCGAACTCTGGGTAGGTGAGCGTGACCTCTACACAAAATATGCAGGTACGCCCATTGAGCGTCATTCAACTCAATGAAATCTGATCCAAAGTTGACTTTTATCCAATTTTTTTTATTTGATATCAGCTTTAATTATCTTAATTTAATTAATCATAACAAAATTAAAGTTTTGAAACTCGCACCTGATATATATTTTGCTAATTTTTCAGATTAGTAGGTTTAGATAGTCTTGCATAATTAGTAGAAGGCTAATTGTGAAGGTATAGCTTCTAGGTTGTTTTATTGCATTTTGAATATTTGATTTTGAGTTGTTATTTCAAATTTGAACACATTTGTTTTGATAGTCATGGGATTTTAACTTATATTTCAGTTGAATGTTGAATATTTAGTTATCAAATTAAAATGTTTTTCCTCACTTCAACATTTGTTGATTTGGTGATAGGTTAGTTTGGAGTTACTTTTGGAAATCGTATTTGAATCTTAGATATTATTATTAGTATTATTATTATTATTATTATTATTATTATATAAATGAATTACGTAAGGATAACTATTATAGAGTTGCATTTGGTATTTGATTATTTTGACGTTGTTATTTATATGGAATTGGTACCAAGATCGTGGCATTTTGCTTGAGAGTTTTACAAGTTTTTTTAAAAAAAAGTTGTAAGTTATAAAGTTTTGTTGTAAATTTTTTTATATATTTTAGTCTCTTAGTTTCTTTTTTTTTTTCTTTTCATCTTATAGAGGTTTTTCATATAAAAATTATCATATTATGGTTATCATTATTTTTTTATTTTTATGAGTGTGATTCTAAAATCCCAACAATCAACTCCGAAACCTGCATATCAGTTGGCACCTTATCATCGACCCTGAGCTCAACAACATCACCAGACACGAGCTCCTTAGCGGGCAAGTTTGGAATCCGTTTCTTGTCACGAATTGTAGCCACGTGCTTAGATTGGATCTCTCGAAGTGCTTTCAAAGCCTTCTTCACATTTTTCTCCTACAAAACTCCAACAACTACACCGACGATCAATATAAAAAATATCACAATTAGCTCGAGAAAGTTTTCAATATCCTCTAGAGTCTCATTTCCCATCGAGCAAACACAAATGATATCACAGCAACAACAAGTAGGATACTCAAGAGGGTCTCATCGAATTGGTCGAGGATTAGCCTTGCAGAGTGTAGTTATCTCGAGGGCTATGGAGATCTCTTCTACCATAATTTTGTCCCTATAGCTATTTTACAGTGAAGTAACTGACCATTTTGCCCTCTTTTCGACCATTCTCAACAGACACTTGAGAAGGGCAATTCCTCATACCACTATATGTAAACTTTGTTTGAGTTGCTTTCATTCTTTTCACTAAGGAACTTGAGATTTGTTTATGGCTATGATGCAATAAAGTTGAGGTATAGGATAATTTTGCAGTTACTTATTGAAATAACTTTGATCAGAAAGTGAAGGATAAAAGTATAGATTATTCTTGAATTAAAAAATTATAATATTATATTAAAAAAAAAGAATATTTTTTAGTCACTGAATTTAAAAAAAAAAAAAAAACTCTAAGTCAGAGTATAAATATAAATTAAAAAAAACACTCATTTTTCATAACCAAAAGGTAATCTATTACCCACCTTTTGACTAACCACCAAATTGGGTTGATCCATCTTGAACATCCTCCTATTCCACTTAATATAATTAAAGTTAGACTTTGCAGTTTCTTAATTAAATAACTTTATTCGTTAAATATCCTATAATTAAATAATAAGGATGTCACATCCCATCCTAAAAATCTAAATTATTTATTCATTAATCCATAATTATTTTGATCTCATTTCAGATTTAAACCTAAAAATCATTTCATTATTTCACCGATTTAAACCCAAACTAAAACCAAGATATGAATCTATATCAAATACTATTAAATAGCTTGAATAAAATAAAATTAACAAATTATAGGATCCAAATGCCACATTCAAAAGTGGCTTCAAACATTAATCAATAAATGATCTCGAATCATATGTCAAAAAATATATTTTAACTAAAAATCATAGTATTAAAATCATAAATTTAGTTGAAAATACTATTTAAACTTATGTAATTCCATCACCATGAATAGCCTAATATAAGCATAACCTAAAACAATTGAAACTGCCAAAACATCAATTAACAATCTAAATTATTACAACACAATTAAAAAGATCATAACTAATTGCTTGAAACCTTCTCCCGAATCCCTAAACTTTCTAGAAGTTAGTATGAGCCCTCAATCTGAAAGGTTGACAAAAATAAATATAAAAATGAGTCTAACGTTAAACAAAATATATACATTTTCTTATGTAGATATATACTGAACAATATACATTAAGATTATGGCATAATCAAAATCTTAAAAGGTCGATAATATCAATTTTCTAATAATTATGCCAAATTTGTATACTCATGATTAAACATACTAAAATTATGAAATTATATAAATCATTTCAAAATTATACTAACATATAAACGATTAATGATTGATAAAAATCTTACAAATAAATGACGAATATTAAAGTTTGGGCTATGATTATTTTCATATAGCCAAAAGTCATACGCCTCTATTCACAATCCGTTGATAGGTCAACTACATATAACCCTTATAGTTAGGGTCGAATGCTATTTTTTTGACCCATGAGTAAAGTGTTTAACATTTAATTCGTGGATAATATATTAAGATATATTTAAATATATTTCGTCAATTTTTTATAATTATATATATTTAATCAAATTTAAAATTTTACTCAAATATAAATATATTTTTATTTTTCTCATACCAGATAATATAATTCCTTCATCAAAGCAAATATAAAATTTTTATTTATATTTCTTCAAATATATGGCATTCAAAATAATAGAGTAAAAACTGTGGACATGTAAAAATTTCAATGTATAATTTAAAAACGTATAGAAACTTTAACATGTAATTTAAAAATATGTAAAAATATTAAATCTAATATTTCAAAATTTGAACATAATTCATATAATTTCTCTCGGCATAAAATATAAATGAACAACCATGTAGTAACTCAAGACATACAAAAGTATGTATTTAAAATTTAAAGGTGCAGAAAAGTATTGAATAAAAATTCAATACTTAATATAATCTATATAGATTTAATATATGCATTTTATAAAATTTTATACAATAGGAGTAGAATTTTATCCATGCAAAGTCTGAAATACATTAGGTATAAAATTAGGACATATATGAGCATTTAAAATAAAAAATACTTAAAAATTATAAAATATGTAGAAAAAGTTTGGATACACTTGTCTTCATTTAATTTTTGTAAAAAATTTATTAATTTACTTTAAATCTTATTTCTCATTCTTTCATTCTATTTTCCTCTCCTATTTCTCTCTATTCTCTCAAAAATTAATTGTAAATATGTCAAAATCAGTAAATTGGCTTATTTATAAAAAATGAGTATATGAGCACTGATCAGGTGCAGAGATATAATCTATACCATATACCAGTGTCAATTAGACGCACAATAGATACCAATATTCTATTTCAAATACACATATACACCACTAAAGGATACATTAGATGCGATAGTCTAACTAAAATGTGTTCATATGTTATTTAGGTATAAGTCAAACACCACTCAGTCTAACTTATTATAATCTAAACTTTATTTTTAGCCTTCTATTTTGATTAATCTTAAAAATTTCTCAATTTAATTAAATTAATTATTATTAAAATATTCTTTTGGAATTTATATTTTACAAGGAAGGTGGTAGCTAGAACTCAGAATCATTCATGGCTGAATCCAAGCTCTTCTAAATGTTTTTCTTTGTTGTTATTAGGATACTACGTGTATCGGTTCGCGCAAAAACGATATCAAATCAAAATATTCTTTGGGGAACGCATGCTTGGAAAATGGTAAAACTCATGAATTCGGTTCAATGTTAAGAAAGTACCAAAGAAGGGTCCGACCAAAAATAAAGGATGCTACAACCAAGTCAAAGTCTGAAAGATATATCAACTGACCATAAGTAAAAAGCATTAGTTCTTTGCTAGCCAATGAGAAGATCCTAACACCTAAAATGCCTTAAAGGAAGGTTGACTAGGCTTATATTGGACAATATGGCGGTGCCCGGTGGTGATTGGGGAAAAGATATGGATACTATCCAGCTCAAGGCACACAACCCACAAATGCCTAACTTCATTCCAATAGTTATTTTTAGTTTTTAGTTTATAAATATGTCACCAACCCATACCTATAAAGATCTAAAAAGTTAATTAAAAATATATATATACACAAAGTTCATGAAAAAATGCTATCAAGCAAGCCAAAAGAATTGTTGGGCATTCAAGAAAGCTGAGAAGAAGGCATTTACTCCCACTACTATTCCCAGCTACCCTAATAGAGAAGTGTAAAAACACTGACAAGTGGATGCATCTATCTAAGGTTAAACTACATAGGCTATCTCCCAAAAAGACTGAGCATTTATCGGCATCTAGGTCGCAAGGGTAATATCTCTCAAAGGTCGATTATCTGCCATCAATCCCGTCCCTCACATAGAAGCCTTGCAATCAAGTTCAAAGAGTCCGTAATCTCTCAATTTTCTTACTCTATTCAAACAAATATTGACTGATGTCATAAAAGTATTTACCTGAAACAAAAATACTGGCACTCTTGACTTTGTTGTTTATAATGTACATAATCATAGTCATTATATTCGAGCTCGAATCTCACTATAGATCTCAATTTAAGTAAGCATCAACTGTTATACTTTACTAAACTTTATATTATAAAAGAAAAATCCTTATAAACCAGTAATTTCATCTCACAAGGTAGCAGTCATTCAATCTGCACTAAGGAGTATAAGTTAAAGTGGCAAGAAAATTAGTGTCATTTTCCTTTCCGACTAGTTCGGTACAAGGGATTATACCAATGAGAAATGGATAAATGAGAATAGGAAATTTTATATATAAACTTACTTATATGCTTATTTGTACATCTAGTTATATTAAAATTGTTAATTTTAGGGTAAAAAGAGATCAAAAGCTATAAAAATTAAGATGAGTGTTAGGGCTACTTATACTTTTACCATTTCCGATACAATAAGGTGAATATTGAGTATATAAATAGTATTTCTCAATGAAATAGGATTAGAATGAATGATAAAATAACTGATAATAGAATCTAAAATTTTAATCTCAATTTCAACTTTTAGTAAAATTCTCAAAATCGGTTCTAATTTTTGCTTTTAAGTAATATAAATCAACACATTTAAATAATATTTATAATTATCATGATAAGGATGTCTTATAAAGATATACATTATATTGTCTCAAATCTTATAATTAAATTTTAAATCCAAAAGCTTAATTACACCCACATAATCAAATTAACAAAATTTATTAACTTATTAATTCAAAAGTCTTTTGCTCAGGTAACGCTATCATTTATAAATATTAAACAAATTAAGTGATAA
>BSYO01000035.1:964964-1038904 GCA_033239525.1 Nepenthes gracilis | reverse complement strand
GTGTCCTCGTTGTCATCATGAATTAGAAAACTTTCGGATTTACAGGCATTACGAAGCGTATGCGGAAGAGTCCAGTCCTCGTTCGCAATGTATAAAGAATGCATGTATGATCGAGCGAATAAGAGGTGGAGGTTCGGTGGAAATTTCTTTCCAAATGTTCAAGTCGTGGTCACACAATGAGCGATAGAGCATCTTTGGGGTTAATGCGGAAGTATCTTCGAAAATGTGTGGTGATGTGAGTTTGCATATGCGAGAAAGTGACAAGTGGGTGGTGGAAGGCCTAGCTCTCCCAGATGCTGCCGCAGCCGGGTAGCTTACTTCTGTTAGTGGGCTCAGGGGTTTTGATCCAGAGGTTAACTGGTAAGCTTTAAGGCTCGTGATGCAAAGTCGATTGTCTTGGCTCCGATCCCCCTTCTTTGTTGGCGAAGAGGGATTTTATAGGTCCCTTGACAGGAGATTTTTTTGAGAACTCCTGTCACTGTATTCGTTGGCCACCGATCGGCTGTTGAAGATTCTTGAGCATGTCGTTTTGTCGTTTTATGATGGCAGCGAGACTTAGGGCGTTGCCGACCACGCTTAGTCTCCCCCTTGGTAGGATTGGCGGTGCCTTTGGCGATCGCCTAAATCGTAGTCAAAACGTTACTGGCTTCTCCGTTAGGTAGCTTCTCACTTGCTCCTTTGTCCCCTTTCGGCAGCAGCATTAATGAGTTGCAGGAGGCGTTCGCAGGCTGTTGCTGGTGGGCCGCCACGTAAGTGTCCATGCAGTTGGGCTAGGCTCCAAATTTTCTAGGGCTTTAGCAATGGACCCAACATTAGCCCCCAATGCCTGGGCTGACTAGCGGTTGGGGCCTGACAAGTCCCTTTGGTCCAGTCCGCCGGTTGCCCTCGAGATGCTCCAACACTTGTCGTCTTCTGGGCTAGCACCTACCCCGGGCATCTGCGCAAGCCTTTTTGACGCTGCAGCGATTCGGTGCCTGAGTTGGGAGGATTTGCACGCCTGAGGTTGCGTTTGACTTGAGAGCTTTCCTATTCCATGAAAGATGTTCGCGGGAGGCGTGTTTTGCCAAACACGAGAAGGATGCCAGTTTCGCCCATAAATAGGAGGGCTCCTCAGCGAGTGTAGCGCATTCTTTGGCTGTCTTCGAGGGAATAATGCGAAGGTTCTGGCTTGCTCCACCTTTGGTGGAGATCCGCGAAGGAGTTGGATAGGCTAGTTGGAGACCCGAAACTTCAGAGAAAACTGTCTTCATACCCGCGCCGCGGTCGATTCATCATGCCAATGAGGGTGGCTCGGCCACTCTACAGTCGTAACGTGCCTCCCCTCCATGCTGTGGCTCGTCCAAAGCGTTGTGGGATCACGGCGGAACTTTCACGGGGATGCTTCCCGTTGGCGAAGTGCGTCGCTTGCGGTCTCCACTTCACTTGGTTTGTGTGCAGGCCATGGAGGAGGCAGAGAGGGGAGCCCCGGTGAGGGAGTTGCAGGGTTTTCCCTACTAGTCCCTCCCGAAGGCTCCTCAGCTGGGCGCTGACTCTGCCTCGGTGGATAGCACAAGGATCGACTCCACCGCAGGTAGGCCAGTGCCTTACTGCCCTTGCTGGCTTATTGGGGAATCAGTGCCAAGGCCGTGGTGATCTCATGTAGGTCACATTCCCTTGCTGTCCATGATCTTTCCTAGATCACGGCGAAGGATGTGGCCACTTGCGGCGCTCCAGGAAGCAGTTACTGTCGCCGCTCCTCTTTTGACCGTTGGTAGGCCGGGGAGCTTTCGGGGGGCAGTCTATGCGTTTGGGGTGCTTCGCCTCGTTTGCCTCCTCTGCTATGATATAAGCACGGTAATGGCCTCCGTTTTTCGGAAGGACTGACGGTGCTGGTACGACAGATACTTAAAGAAATCCCAGCTGCCAACGTAGCAACGAAGGCGTTGAGCTTCAGCTCGTCAGAGAGCTGGGGGATCCGGTGCACCTCGGTGATGAAGCGGTTGAGAAATCGCTTCAGACTCTCATCCGACCTCTAGCGGAGGCGGACAAGGTGCCACGGTTGCCTCTCTTATCTCAGGCTGGAGGCAAATTGGCTCAAGAAGTTGTCAGCTAGCTCATCGAATGAGCGGATAGAATTTGGCGGGAGGCCGTGGAACCAGAGCAGTGCATCCCCCGTGAGGGTGACGGGAAAGCACTGCAGGGACAAATGAGTGCAGAAGCAATTGAGGTGGTCCATCGGTTCCTTACTTTCGTTGTACACTTCCAGGACGGGTATCTTGAACTTGCGGAGTAGTGGCTGAGTCCATAGGTCCACGGCGAAAGGTGACCTTCGAAGGTCGGCGGAAGATTGTGCCGGTCTCTCCTTATGGAGGAGATCCCACAGCACCTTGACCTTCTCCTCCATCGGCAGGTCAGACATCCGTCTCTGGGCGTTGATAATGTCGCGGAGCTCCATGTGGTCCTGAGGGCGTGGCTGGATCTGTCTGTGGCGGCGGCTTTCCATACGATTGGGCCGCTCACTGTTGGAGTCTCCGACGGCCGGCCTCCCTTGGGCGCGGGAGTTGTGGGGGTTACGCTGTTCAGGGTTTTCCCTCCGATCATCCCAACTATGGTGGCTTTCAGCCGCAGTCTAGTCCTTGTTGTCAGAGGCCACCTGGGCCCCGGTATCGTCAGGTCAGTCGGATCTTCTCCCGAGGGCTGCCACGCGACGCCTCCTTCGCCTGAAGGAGGACGCCTAGGATGTTGGAGGTGTAGCCCCCATCCAAGGGGTACCTGTCCAATTGCAGAGAGCCTGGAGTACCAGCCTCATGTCGCCATGTTTGCGGCCAGGCGGTGGACATTGGGCTCTTGGCAGGTATTCGCGTGGCTCCTCACAGAGGGTTCTTCGCTGTGAACGACGACATTTATTGCTAGGGCACTGGCTTATGCCCTGGTGTTCACCATTCTTGATGTTTTGGAATGAAGGTGAGAACGAGACGCTAGGCTTCTCGTCCTGTTTTCCACAGACGGCACCAATGTTGGGTCTAGGGTTCTCGGTTGTCGTACGGATTAGGGAGTCTTCGGATTCCCTGAAGCGTATGCGGAAGGGTCCGGTCTCCGTCCCTGTTAACCTAAGGCCTGTACAACACAATCAACAAAACAAGAGGTGAGATGTCCGACGGGATTTCTCCTTTGGCCACTCCAAGGCGCTCAAGTTGACAAATTCCATGATGAACGAAAATGGGGCGCACGCTAAAGGGTGCGCGAAAGTATGCTGAAAATGCGTGGGTGATGTGCGTTTGCATATGCGAGAGAGAGTGACCGGCGGATGGTGGGAGGCTTGGCTCCCCAGATGCACCGCAGCGGGTGGCTTACTTCCTGTCACCCTAGTGGGCTCAGGGGTTTTGATCCAAATGTTAACTGGTAAGCTTTAAGGCTTGTAACGCAGAGTCGATTGTCTTGGCTCCGATCCCCCTTCTTTGTTGGCGAAGAGGGATTTTATAGGTCCCTTGACAGTGGATTTTGGGAGCGAGAACTCCTGTCACTATGGTTCGTTGGCCGCCAATCGCTGTTGGAGATTGCCAGCGTGTTAGGCCATCATTTTGTCGTGATGGTGACTTAGGGCGTTACTGCCACGCTTAGTCTCCCCTTGAATCGGGATTGCGGGACCGCTGTGGCGCCTAAATAAATGGTAGGCGCGGCGTTAATAGTTTCTCCATTAACTGGCTTCTCCTGCTCCTTTGCCGCTTTTCGGCAGCAGCATTAATGAGCTGCATGAGGCGTTCGTAGGCTCCTACTGGTGGGCCGCCACGTAGGTATCCCGTATAGTTGAGTTGGGCTCCGAATTTTCTTGGGCTTTAGCACTAAACCCAACATATAGAAATAGTGGGATAAGAAAAGAAATATACAACTACAAAAGTCATAAATCACACAAGATAGGGTTCGATATATAAATATATTTTTATTATTTTACTCTATTTAATACAATATCACAAGAGAATAAGAGTAATTCTAAATTATTTACTTTAAATGCATAAAAATAATAACCAGAGAAATAAAAATGAAAGGAAATTTACTTTAATGAAACGTGAACAGTTCAATGTACATTAGTTTCTTTGTTATTCAAAACTTATATCCACATGTTTATGTATACCTAAATATTTTGAAAAGTCTAAATCTATAAGTTTTATAATGATATTAACATGCTTTTAAATCAAAATTCTTGAGGTCTTTTCCAATAACTCATAAAAATATTGAGCTTAATTAAGATGAAATTGACTAAAAGCTTCTCAAATAAATAAACAGATAACTAATAATTGTTAAATTTTAATACATAACTTACTTCTCATATCATTAGAGGAAAAAATTACATCTAAGACATCTGATATCACCACATATCGTTCAATATGCTTGATAACGATACCGATACCAATATTTTTTTCTGTCATCATCATACTTCACTTTATAGGAAACAAAGGCCTCTTGGCCAAAAGAAGCACCCACTATGAAACTACTTTTAACACATGGATAAATATATCAATACCGGCATTGATTGTGGTCCTATTGGACAACATGTATAAGCGTCAAGCATCGTGGATGCAAAATTTATTTTCTCGTGATTAAATCAAATGTGAGTTATATACAAAATTTGATCGCCTTTAACCATCTATTTATATATTTAATGAGTTTTTAATCAATTTTACTAAATTAATCTTTTATATCCTTCTATATTACTAAAAAAATCTAAAATTTTTAATATAAATATATTTTTATACCTCTACAAAATATACGTATGCGGGCTTCTTAAAAGATTTCAGCGTATTCAAAATGATTGGGTCTAACCTTCCAATTGCTAAACAAATCAAAATAAATAAATAAACAACCAACAGGCCCAATACATATCACCCTTATCGGCAGGTATGTGGAATATTGACTGATCTATCACGATATGCTAGCAATACAGAGCATATCTTGATATTTTTAAGTATCAAGAACTATCAGTATAAGAGCCTTTTTGATATTAATACAAACCGACCAATATTTTCATCCAAGCCTCACGTATCCTTAAGAGAAACACTTGCAAGCAAGAAGAGAAATATCTTGGGTCAATAATATCTTGTCCACAGTATTAACAGGCACATGAACATTATAAATCATTTTAGCAATCAATAAACTACTCTGATATTCCAAAATCAAGAACCCTTTAAGAACTCACTGATTTGAGTATCTGTGAAAAATACCAACTGAAATAATATTTGGGGAGGGGGGGTTTGAAGTTTTAATGCTCTTCGGGGAAGCTGAAAAAACATAGGAGGAAATGTAAATTGATTACGGTCAGAGGAAGAAAGGAAATAGATAAGCCTAAGAAAACACGAAGTAATATGATAAAATAATAATTTAAAAGTACTTGTATTTTTGAAAAATATTATATTAAATTAAGTGGAATAACGAAAATAAATTTATATAGATGATGACATATGGATTTAAATAGCGGGAGAAGAAACTTTTTAACATTTTCTTCATTGCACAAGAATGAAACTATTATCAGGGCAAGAGTCGGATAACTATCCCTACAATAATAAGGTTTAGGTTAAAATATATTCATCTTTTCACTGAGCTGGAAAAAAAAGCCAAAAAATCCCGAGACTGGTTGGTAATCTAAGATCATATCAGCTCATACAGCAGTCAGAACAATGGTTCAGGCTGGCAAGACTTGGTTCTTCCTCAGTGCAGCAGTTCTTCAGTTCTTTCGTTTGGCTTTGTTGGTAAGATTAGGATTATATATAAATGTAAATATCAGCTGATATTGTCCTAAAAGAGTAGGCAAGCTCCTTAAGAATGTTAGGAGAAAATGGCTCCTCCCCAATGTCGATGCAGGTGAACCTATCTCCTTAGTAGTTGTGATGAGTGATGTTGATGCTAGAGCCGCTTTCCACAAGCGCACTACCCCAAAGCCGCTCTCCACAAGCGCATCACCCTAAAGCCGCTCTATGACGCAGCTTTCGAGTCAAACTCACATATCCCTTTTCCCTGCATTGTTTCTCATACATTTTGTCCTTGCATCTATCATCTCATAAGAAAGACTATTGATTTGAGCGTCGGAGGACAAATCGAGTAGCGAGTCCTGCCAATCCTCTAACCTCTCATTTTATGAGTTGTGGTGTACAGGATCTAAGCCAAGGAATGCGGAGGTCGGGACCTACTTCAGCTCGACCCAAAGACCTAGCGACACCCAAACCCGTCGACAACTCGGATCCAGGACGTATCAGATTTTAATTGTAATTTTCATTGATCAGCTAGGTTAAAATTCGACAACCAGGGGTGACCATACTTCAGCTATGAGATATCACCTCCCTCATTATGGAAGTGGTGATAACAAAAAAAAATATGATGATGGTAGTAGAAGACAGAAGGTGATTTTTTTGTCTTTCAATTCATTTTCCTTTCTTCTGAGGCAAATGGATAAATGAATTGGTAAGGCTATGTGGCCGTCAAATACCTGTAAGACTATAAGGAAATAATATAGAACTATCGTAAGACCAACCTTAGCATATGGATTGGAATTACATAATATTTAAAAAAAAATGTTTGTATTACAAAATAAAGGTGGCAGAATGAACATATTCATAGCAAATTTAGAAGCAACCCTTATAAACTATAAGATAGTGGAAATTCGTTTGAGAAGTTCATATACCTAGTACATGGGCTAGTTGATATATTGGTGGGAAAAGGTGATTTGGCTGATGTTTGATGTTACATGTAAGGTTAGACCAAAAAAGCTTAGTATGAGATTATAAAAAAGAACATCACCTTACTTTACTTAAGAGAAGATGACTGACTAACTGATCCATATTAAAAAAAGATTCATATAACCAATCCCAAGTATAACAACTTAAGGATTCGTTTGTTTTCTCCTCGCATGTGATGATGGAGTTGATGGTTATGGCGTGGTGATGGTAATTGTGGTGGGGTGGGGTTGGGTGGTAGGAAAGGATTGGCAGGGCAGTGATTTTGCATTTTTTATGTGACAATTAGTAGGGTGTGATATAGTGTTGGAAGCAGGAAAAGAATTCTTTTTCGGTTACCATATGCAATGGTGGTAAATAGCTGAAAGTGGTGTGGTTTTTCTTTAGTTCCCCCTTTTCAAGTGGTAAGAATGGATAAGGAGCGTTTAAGCCTTAGCATAATAACAATGTCAATCCGGTGACCCGAGGTCCGGATTCAAAACTTGAGAGAAGAACGCTCTACGTTACAGAGCTAAGATTGAATACATTTGACCCTCCCAAGAGCTTACCATGCGTGAACACAGATACTTGAGCAAGAGAGGATAAATTATTGTTGTAGATTGTAATAAGAGCGATGTTAGTATTTTCTTTTAATTCCTTTTTGTTTACTGCTAGCAAAGATAATAATGAAAAAGGTGATAGTGGCAAGAGGAAGCATACAGGTTGTTTCCATTTTCATCTTTTAAAACAACCCTTAATTAAAATACAAATCGCATGTTTGTTATTAGGAATAAGTGAGTCATTTTAATACAGAAATTACCACTGAATGGAGAGTTGGAAACCCAACATAACCCTAATGACAAGTGCCAAGAAGGCGGCAAACAAGCAAATAAGTTATGTAATATCTGGTTTCCTATTTGGTTCATTTTGGTATTAATTGTTATTTTGGATTATTTGGATGTTTTGGAATTAATTGTATCTTGTGGAATTTTGAAGGAGATTCGGTTCGCAGATCAGCATCTAAGCCGCACCCAAGGGGCACCTAAGGCGCAAAATGCCAAGAAGGGGCGCCCGAGTAGTGCCTGAGGCATTGATTTTCGAGAGGGTGGCACGGAAGAGCGCCTGAGGCGGCACTCAAGCGCCATTTGGCTATAAATGGAGAGGAGCAGTGCTTGTTCATCATTCGCTTGGGGAGAAAGGAAGGGGAGAGAGAGAGAGAGGAGGAGGAGGAAGAGGAGAGAAGAAAAAGAGACAAGGTACATCGATACATCTTTTTATCAGATCTGCTTGGTATAAGGTTGATGCAAGCATTTATAAGCCCTATTCTTGATCTATTTCAATATCTGATAAACGTTATTTTTATTTAGCTCATGTGTTTCCTTTGTAAATGCATGACATTATTACCGATCGTTTTGGCGTTTTGTTCTGGATTTGTAAATATTTGATGGATTTTTTATTTTATGAAAAAACGGGTAAATATTTAATACTGTATATTTAAATATCAGTATATTTATATGAAAAAAAACATAAAAACCTACATAAGTCGTGCATTAGAACTCATATATTGTTGCCTGGAGATTGAGGTCACTACTTTTATGATTTGATTAAGATATGTGATTTGTGATACCTCTCCAATTGGAGACTATGTTCTCAACGAGGAAATTATGTAACTCCCTTTTTTGCCAACAAAAAAAAGCTTTGTTCGTAGATGACCCACCCTATTTGTATTTTAATGAGAACCATAGTAAGTGAATTGAACGAAAAGTTAATATATTCGAACGTCCTAATATATATACTAAACTTGAGGATTGCACCAAAAGTCACGGGTATCAAAGCAAAGTGAGCACGTTCCTTATCTATGGAAAACAGAATGTATAGATGGCCCTACCAACGGGTCTAAAAAATATATGACTCTAACTTAATATTACCGAAAGTATGTGTAATCCTTCCTCAAATTAGTCTTAGATTCTTTGGTTCTCCAGTTTAGTACATACTTTGTATTTATGTATGGATTTGTATTTGGACTCGATTTGAAATTCACAAGTTTGCCCACGGATAGAATTTGGTATGTCTCGTACATCTAATATGTGATTCATTTCCGAACATGTTTCGATTTATATGATTCCGCTCCAACTTTCATATATAAGTATGTGATTTGGATCGGACTTAGTTTCGCTCAGTATACCTTTCGTATGAATATGATATAAGTCAGACCATGTGATTTGACTCCAGATCATTATTTGTTATGAATACGTCTCAATGGGACTATATTTTCATTTGGCTATGATTTGAGAACGAAACTATCCTCATGGCTCGTTAATGGACTTTCAAATTTGAGTTTTTTACCCATTTTTTATTGTATTTATGAACCCTTCCTCTGATTTCAGATCCAACTATTTATTATATATGATATGATACTTATTAAGTTTTAAACTCCCGTGTTTGTTTCTTATCCATTCAGAGTAGTGCGCTTGGATACTGTGCAGGAGATTGGATGTAATCTGATGTAGTAGCATTCATTTTGATGAGTTTAGTTTTATTTTCAGATTGGATATATATCAAATGTATTTTAGATATTTGTGATCGGTCGGATGTAAGCCTTTGGATATACATAAACAGTTGAATCAGCATCTATAATGGATATGTATATGTTTGGTTCGTCACCTCCCTTGCAGTATTTATAGAGCAGGTTATAGGTGTTATGCTAACCAGACGGTCGTCCAATGAGGTTCTGTGATGGGTTTTGGGTTCTGTCTATTATTATTAATTGGATGATGAAATTTTATAGTCTGTCTTATTTGTCATACCGAGTTGAGATTTGTTATATTTATTTTGGAATTTATTGATTTATTGTTTAGACCTACTTTGGTCCAGATTCGTGACAAGTTAAAACTTTGAGGTATGTGTTTTTTGAGGAATGACATCAACCTCAGCTAGCCAAACATTTTGGTTGGCCCACACAATTATGGAAGCAGCGATAGTAATTCTAGGACTTTTGGGGTCTAAACGCCCTTGAGGTACCCCTGGTAGTTCTATACCTTTGGATTCAAAGTGCAACAATCTTCAACTTAGAGAAAAATAAACAAATAGTTGATGAATGAATTTGGCCTAGCATTTGATCCAAAATGCAAAGGGGAGCCATAACGTAACAGTATAGTTGTTGCTATGTAATCTAGTGGTCAGGAGTTCAAATCATAGAAGTGGTCTCCTACATAATACCCAAGAAAACAGACCAAGTACACTATAACCAAAAGTCATCCAGCCTTTTCCCGGATCCTATACATAGCAGGAGCTTCATGTAATGTGCTGCACTTTATTTAACACAGCAGGCATCCAATAAAGCCATACTGGATATCAGCCAAACGGCCTCCTACATAATACAAAGAGAGATAAGAGTATAATATACCCAGAAGTAATTTGGCCCTTTCCCACACCTTAGGCATAGCGGGAGCTTCACATATTGGGCTGCACTTTATTTAACACAGCCGCACTCAATAAATCCATATCAGATATCAGCCACACAAGAAACATGTAAAAGACTTGAGACGATAACCAACAAATCAACCACACTACAAACAATTCACATCAAAATATAATATATTTTCAAGTAGAACTACAATTACTAATCTACAAGAAGGGGAGGACGAGAGAAATTTAAACCTGCAAAGAAGTTCACTTGTTGGAAGAGGTGTCGAGAAGTTCATCATACGGGTCTCTACGACCAGGAACATTGCTAATCTGAGCATCCCAAGCAAGCTGAGAATTGTGACGCTCGAACGTCCAAAATCCATATGGCCTCAGAGGCAAACTCCACATCTCCTTCGTTTTCTTGCACCTATCATGCACCGAGTAAAGGTGCTCTCTGAATTTTCTATCCCTCTCTTTTGGGTCTTCCATCATCCTCAGAATCAAATTCTCAGCAAACTCCATTATAAAACCCATCTTTATACCCTTAGAATCAAATAAACGCGCAAGATTATTATCCGCCTAACAAATGGACAAAAACTACGAAAATTTTCAACCGAGATTACTTCAAATTTAACAGTAGATAAAACCCTAATCGTGTCAGGCTTAACAGAATGCAATAAAAATGAAATTACGAACAATATCCTTATTCAATTACCTCAGTGCTAGATGTTCACTTATCGGAGGAGAATCGATTCGGAACTACGAACTGACGATGGACGCGATCGAGGATCGAGAGAACACTTAGGTAGTAGGCACTGGGATCTTGTGGTAGAAGGAATTCAATAGAGCTCGGTCTATAAAGATTTTTTTTTTTTAATTGTTTATTTTTAAATAAATAATTATAATTTGATTAAATTTAAAAAAATAAAAATTAATTATTTAAAATAAATTAATTATAATTATTTTTTAAAAAATAATTAAAATATAAAAAATAATTTCCCTTGCTTTCTTAAAAAATTTAGCCCCTCAATCTGTGGTTAGAAAACGGGCCCAAAGGGGAAGATTGGTTCATGCCGGCCTAAGTAATTTAAATCACTTTTAGTTTAAAAACAATTATTTATTATTTATTATTTATTTTTATATTTAAATTTTGTTTAGAAACTGATGTGTCCTAAATTTAAATTTTTGACAAATTTGAGTTTAATTGGCCTTCAGGTATGTGCTGACGTGGGGCGCGTCTTTGTCTTTGTGTGATTGAATCACTACATACCTGATAACAAAAGATCGAATCGAAAAAAAATGATGGTTGACTTCTTATTTTATCATCTGAGACTCAAATCAATTATCTTTTCTTTTAAAATGAAGAAGGTGAAGACAGAATTTGTTAGAAATGATGTTGGGAAAGAAATTTATAAGTCTAATTTGGAGGTACATTCGACATGAAGTGGCTTTTGATTGTAGTGCGCTTGTGACAAACAGACAGCTTTCAATGGTGCGCTCGTAGATAGCGATTTTTCTGGCAACTAGATTTGCAGAGAACGAGCGATAGGAAAGAGAGCGGTGCTTATTTTTTCGAAGATTTAATTGTTTGTGCACGTTTGAGTAATGAAGAGAGCTTTTCTTTGGGGTGTATCCCTTGACTTTTTATAACTGTCTGACCTTGCTACCCTTCTTTAGACGGTAAGGCCGGCTGTTAGCTATCTAAGGGAATCCTTTCCATCTATCGAGAGGATGCCGACCCCATTTAGGGCTATAATGACCAAAATGAAGGATTCCTTCCTCTTCCGTGGAAATGTCGCGTGCCATGAATACTAGGGCTTCCATTATGAGATATGCGCCGATTTGGAGGCTGCCATTGTGAGATGTGCGTTTAGTTGAGGACTTCCATTTTAGAGGAGATCACAATCATGGAAAGTCTTCCGCATTGCGATCAGTTAGGACAAGCATCGCGACGAATTAGGATAGACAATCTACTACGCACGAGAAAGGATTTGTATGCCACATCTAGTTGTTTGAAGGACATTTTTGGTCAATTGGGCGTTGATCATCCTCTAAGTCAATGGGCCGCAATTCTCTTGAGCTGATTGCCTCTTTGGACCAACACTTTTCAGCCATCCCCTTCATAAACTATGTTTAATTGATTAAAAATATAAATATTTTAATAAATTCATATTTATTTATAGTTGTTTAAAATTTTTGATTATATGACATATTACAAAAATTATTAATTAATAAATTATCTAATAAGTTTACTTATTATATTTATTTATAATAAAATTATCAAAATTAGATATGAACCTTATACTATTTTAAAATACTCTCTCATATCTCTCTCTCTCCACTAAAACTTATAATTTCTATATAAGTAATATATAAATAATTATATAAATATTATTTTAAAAATAAATAAATAAATAAGTATATAAATGCAAATGGAGTGTTGCATTATCTTATCGGACTAACTTCTAGATTCTTAAAATTTTGTGGAAGTAAAAGGGGAAGGGGGTTCTGAGGACAAGGGATCGAAGGCGATGAAGATTTTCAAATGGGAAAGTTCGAGAGGTATAAAAAGAAATCTAAGAAGGAGATAATGAATATTTTTTTCTACCCCATTTATCTTTTCCGGCCAAAATACTTTAAGAGCCAAAAAACTTATTCTCAAGCAATATACCAATATCCCATGCTATATAAAAAATAAGCCATTGTCACGTAAATCAACTAAAAACAATGTATACCTATTTCTAAACAATATATACCACCCATGTAATATATACCAATCTCCATGAGTGTAATTAATTGAAACAATAAAATCACCATACGAAATCTCAATATTTCCGTGGAGGCTACGTCGTGCGCTAGCTTTTGCGATTTCTTGGCTATGTCGACCAATGACCAATGCATCCCTAATGTAATGAGATCGGTAACATTACCCTCCTCGCTAAACACTACCTTGTCCTCAAGGTTGAAAGAAGGAAATCTTGCATCAATTGAACATTGGTTCCCACGTTAGCATCGGTGGCGGTGACAAGTAGCAATGGACGAGAAGGCGTTAATGAAAGCACCTCGCTGAAGTACTGGGCCAAGGATATGGATTGGAGTTAGGAGTGGTTGAGTCCCCCTGTCTTTGTCGGTGGAAATGTAACTTAGGCTATCAACCATTGGTTAGGCCACACTTCGATGAAACGTGGAAAACGTTGTGGATCTTTGGAATCAATGCGGGAAGCTCCAAGCGGTGCGACGCCCCAAGGCTTTGTTAATCTGAAAGGTCCATAATAGCGTTTGGCCAATTTGTTGGGTAGGCGACTTCATATATAAGCGATGATTGGCGATAGGGTTGGAGCTTAGCGTAAACCCAATCTTCCAACTGAAATTTTTTCTCGGATCGATGGGCATCTGCTTGATTCTTCATGCGAACTTGGGCTGCAGCAGTTGGCTTTAACTGGGAACTAACCTGGCGAGCTGAGAGCCGATCATCTACATGACAGAGGCGCCATGAAGGTACTCAACCAGGGAGGGAGGGGAAATGCCGTAGACGGCCTCGAATGGGCTCATCTTAGTGGAGGAATGCCGCGCGGTGTTATAACTCCATTCTGCCCAAGGAAGGAATCGGGTTCAAGCAGCCGGGTGGTTTGACACAAAGCATCGAAGATAATCTTCGAGACAACGGTTGACAACTTCTGTTTGTCCCATCGGTTTGGGGAGTGGTAAACCTTTGCGGCTTAATGTGGTATTTTGCAGCTTAAAAAATTCGGTCCAGAACTTGCTCATGAAAATGGGGTCACGGTCCGAGACAATTTCAGAGGGCATACCATGGAGGCGACAGATTTCCTGGATGAAAAGCAGCGTGAGTCTTCCGCGGTGAAGGGGTTGCGAGGCCCACAAAATGAGCATATTTGAAGGCGATCAACCACGACCCATATGACCGTCTTGCCGTGAGAAAGTGGCAAGTGAGTGATGAAGTCCATGGAGATAGAAGTCCGTGATGGTCTTGGTATAGATAGAAGTGGAGCTTTATAGGGGTAAGCTAAGTTGAGGGTTTAACTTGTTGACATGTAGTGCATTGGGAAATGAAGGTGTGGATGTCGTTGCGCATTTTTTGCCAATAAAAATGGGTGGCGATACGCGCTAGCGTGCGCTGAAATCCATTGTGGCCCCCCGTAGGTGAAGCATGATACTCATGCAAAATAAGGTCCTGCAATGCTGATTCGGGGGGAATGAAGACGCATCCTTTGAAGAAGACCAATCCGTCGCGCACTGAATAGTTGTCGAAGTCCCCAGGCCGGTCCTATATCGCAGACATGAAGTCTACTGAAGCTGAATTCCGGCCATAAAATTGACGGAGAGCGGCCAGTAGTGCTACAACAGGGCGGGAGGAGGCGCAGAGAGCATGACAGGCGCCCTCTGGCAGCCTAGAAAGTGCATCTGCTGGGCAATTGTCCCTGCCCGGCTTGTAGATCATCTCAAAATTATATCCTAACAATTTGGTGAGCCACCGTTGTTGCTTGGGAGTGTGAATGGTTTGATTTAAGAGGGCCTTGAGGGGTAAGTGATCAATTTGCTCGCGGAAGTGGGTGCCTAGTAGATATAGGCGCCATTTCTTGATAGACTCGGAGATAGCACATAGCTCCCGTATATACGTAGAGGCACCTTGTAGTCGAGAGCTAAGCTGTTTGCTGAAGAAGGCAATGGGGTGTCCCGCTTGGAGGAGCACAGCGCCAATGCCATGTCCCGAGGCATCTGTTTGAATGGTGAACGATTTGGAGTAGTCGGGTAGGGCCAGTACCGGAGTCATTGTGAGGGCAGTTTTGAGGGCCAGGAAGGCTGAGGTGGCTTCAGCGGTCCAAACAAAGGCATCCTTCCTCAATAGCTGCGTAAGCGGTATAGCGATTTGGGCGTACCGGGCGATGAATCTGCGATAATAACCAGCCAAACCCAAGAATCCCCTGAGCTATTTGATATTGGTGGGTGTCGGCCAGTTCTAGACTGCCCGAATTTTGGCAGGATCAACTTCAACCCCTTGAGCTGATACGATGTGTCCCAGGTAGGTGATAGATGTTTTCCCAAACTCGCATTTGCTGCGCTTAATATAGAAAACCTGGTCCTGCAGAATCTGGAGGACACGCTCCACATGATCACAATGCTGCTCCCAGGTAGGGCTATAAATCAAGATGTCGTCAAAGAATACTAACACAAACTTCCGAAGAACAGAACGGAAAATGTTATTCATTTCGGATTGGAAGGTGGAGGGCGCGTTGGTCAAGCCAAAAGGCATCACTAAGAACTCATAGTGACCCTCATGTGTTCTAAAAGCTATCTTATGGACATCAGCTGTATGCACCCTGATCTGGTGGTACCCAGATCGCAAATCTAGCTTCGAGAACACCCGTGCCCCATGTAACTCATCCAGGAGCTCATCCACGGTTGGAATGGAGAACCGGTCCTTGATGGTGATCGCATTGAGAGCGCGATAATCCACACAAAACCGCCAGCTACCATCTTTTTTCTTGACTAACAAAACTGGGGATGAAAAGGGGCTCATACTCGGCTGAATTATTCCTTTAGCAAGCATTTCACGAATCAGCTGCTCCATTTCTGTTTTTTGGAAATGGGGGTAGCGATAGGGATTAACATTCACGGGTTCGGTTTGTGGTTTGAGAGGGATGCGATGGTCGTTGGAGCCGGGTGGTGGTAGGCCGTGTGGTAGTTCAAATATCTCGGCGAAGGAATTGATGATTCGGGCGAGTATCTGGACAATTTGTGGATCAGTAGCTGATGTAAGCTTGGTGCAATCTAGTGGAGTCGATTGCAGGGGAGGATCTTGTGTAGGCAGCATAGTGAGTTGGAAATATGAGGCCACTGAGTGGGTGGATTCATCCCTTCTCAATTGCCCCAATGTCATGGTGGTTACAGAAGCCAGGGGCAAGCCGTGCAGTGTGAGCCTGGTACTAAAGTAATCAAAACTCATCTGGAGGGACCGATAGTCAAATACCACCGGGCCGATTGTGGCCAGCCATTGAACTCTCAATACCAAATCAGCCCCGTAGATGGGTAATAGATAAAGTTCAACAGCAAAACAAGCTTGTCCCAGTATGACTTCCACCTTCGAACAGAGTTCTTCACATCTCAGGGAAGCCCCATTGCCCACTGTGACATTCAGGTGACAAGAGGGTTCAATGGGGAGGCCAAGATACTTGGCGATACGGGGTTGTAGGAAGTTATGAGTAGAACCACTGTCCACGAGGATGACCACTGGCTACCCAGAGATGAAGCCTTGCAACCGTAGGGTGGAGGGTATAAAATGCCCCTCTAGTGCATGAAGGGAGATATTAGGAACGGATTCTGGTGGTAGGTAAGGGGGATATGGTTCACGGGGAAGATTCGTCACAATCTTGGGGCCCTCAGAGCCCGCTTCTGAATTCTGGAGCTCGGGTAAGGCACCTCCTGCTTCCTCCGCCAACATACACAGGAATTTAGGTGGGCTACATCAATGGCCGAGGATAAATTTCTCATCGCGATTAAAACATAACCCACGAGCACGATTTGTTACGGCCATTTACGAGGGGGTCAATTTTTTATGGGAAGTGGAGAGAGGGTTTTTCACCGTCCTTTATTCTTTGGAACATCCGAGGCCGGATCCGGTAGGGCGTGGCCATGTCGGTCTCAGGCCTCAGTTTCTCCTCCACCGGTTAGCCATCCCAATTGCATCGGGAAGATTGGTCGGCTTCGACAAAAGGAGTTCCCTCCGTATATCGTCTTTCAGGCCCGAGATGAAGCAGTTGAGCAAATTGGTGGTCGATAAACCGTGCGTTCTGGTCGACAATGATTCGAACTCCATCATGTAAGCCGTCACAGTGGTTTCCTGTCGAAGCTTGTATAGGGCAGCTTCTGGGTTCAAATAAGAAGATGGTCCGAATCGGAGCTCGAGGGCTTTGGAAAAATCCTCCCAGGTGGTTAACTGGCTGGTGGCGTGCATCCACTGGTACCATTGGAGCGCGGTGCCAGACATGTAGAACGCGGCCACCATCAATTTTTGGTCCGAGGGAGTGCCGTGGAACAATAAGAAATCGTTCGATTTGGAAGAGCCAGCCGAGGACATTTTCGACGGTGAAGAATGGCAGTTCCAATTTGGGTAGGCGAATGGAGGTGGGGGTTTGTGTGGTGTTGGTAGGTGCAGTTAGTAGAGCAAGGTTTTGAGAGTTTGGCGTGGTCACCGAAGGAATTGAAAAAGGGGATGGAGTAGGTAATAGAGGCTGATTTGTAGAAGGTAAAGTCTGGCGTTCGATGCGAACCAGAGCTTGGCGTATTTCTGAAATGGACTGCTGCATTTCACCGCACGTCTGTTGGAGCTGTTCGTTAGATGTGGAAAGGGTCGAAATGCACTCTGCATGTTCTCGCAACTCCTGCATGATACTAGAGATGGACTCCTCGTCAGCCCTGTACCTCGTCTGCATCTCTTCTGCCATTGTCTCAATGGAAGCACAAAAAATGTTGCAATCAAACCGATCTCGGACTGACTTCCGGCCGATTCGCTGGTTTTTGTGAAAGTAAAAGGGGAAGGGGAGTTCTGGGGACAAAAGACGAAGACGATGAACAGTAGGGAAAGGGGAAAGTTCGAGAGACAGAGAGAGAAGACAGAAGCCAAGAAGGAGACAGAATAAATATTTGTTTTTCTACCCCATTTATCTTTTCCTGGCCAATATATACGCCAGTAAGAGCCAGCTCAGCGCTCAAGCAATGTACCAATATCCCATGCTACTGTAAACCGCAAGCCACGGTTGTAACAGCAGGCCACAACAGAAAAACACGCACGTGTATACCTATTTCTAAACAATATATACCACCCATGTAATATATACCAATCTCCTGTGAGTGTAATTAATTGAAATAATAAAATCACTATACGCGCGCGAGCTTTTGCGATTTCTCGGCTGTGTCAACGGTGCCGGCGCATCCGCTGTAATGAGACCGGTAACATGGAGCCATTATCTTATGGGCGATTCTAGATCTTAAAATTTCCAATTTCAAAATAATCATGCATACTATCTTTGGCTTCTCCATTTTTCAAAATATTTGTCAAAAAGGTATAAAATATCTTGCTATAAAATATTTTTCACATAATTTTATAGAAAATTTTTTAAATTAAAAAACTTATTCTTATAAATTTTTCAATGCACGTGGTATATAATAAAATATTAATTATCACGGAAATCAACTAACTATAGTGTATATTTTATGCTTAATAATGGTGTTATAAATTTGGATAGTGATAATAATTTACAGTTAAAATATATTTAAATTCACTGTTAATTAATTTTTAATGTAGTGATATTTTGTTTAGATATCGGATTAATGATGCCATTGGCATAGTTAGGGGAGTCAATGACCAATAGTCGAAGACATGTTTGAAGTGTCAGTAACCAATGGGTCTAGCTAAAGACACGTCATCTAACGACTAACGAGCAAGTCGAGGCATTGTCTATCGAGCATTGATGATGAGGATCAGAGACATCAATAACTAGTGACGAGTAGCAATGGTCAGGCTTGTTAATAGGCGACAGATCTGGGTCAAGACATATCGACCGGCGGATGATCGTGGTAGCTAGACGCTTCGGAGGGCAAGACTTGGCAACTAAGCTGGGGATATCAATAATCAACGACAGACAATGATGACTCGAGGCATTAAATGTGGATCTTTGATCGTCAATGACTAGGGTGCCGCCCCGTACCCGATGATGGTGCCCTAAGGTATTGCTGGCCTAATGCTCAGCCATAGGTTGGGTAAATTATGGGTAGATAATGACTTCATATATAAGAAAATAATTTTATTAATGAGTATTGATAGTCAATAATAAGTAGTTGACGAACTTTTAAAAAAATTTTCTCATTTTAAATTTAAGCTTTTCTTTAGTCATAACAATTGATGGGTCTAGCAGTGTCCTGGGCCAACATAAATCCAACCCAATTGTCAGCGTGACAAGAGGGCCAGCTAGCGACAAGTCTAGCCTCAACAATGAGATCTATTTGGCCCAACCCAAGGGTCATAGCGGTGACCATAACAAGGCCCACTGAGTGATGGGTTTAAGGAGACAAGTGTCCAGTATAACCTTTTGAATATTTTCAAATTAAATATAAATTATATAATAATCAAATTAAAATATAATAATAATAATAATAATATTATTATTATTATTAAATAAGTAAATAATAATAATAATAATGATAATGTAAAAAGGAAAAAGAAAAAAAGAGAGAAAGAAAGGAAGGAAGAAGGAGGGGAGAGAGGGAGAGAACGCCGGCTAATTCAGCTCAACAACGACTTCCTCTTCTCCAGCCAATCAGTTGGAAAAACCACTTTCCTTCTTCTTCTCAGTCATCAACCTCATTTTTCTTTCTTTTAGTTGCCCTCATTTCTTTTAAGATTGTTATTTTCTTCTTCTTCTTCTTTAGGTGTGGTAATGGGCGAAATCAGAGAGTGTAAGACCAAGAAAGGGGTAGCTGAAAATCTGTTACTATTGCCGCTGTATTTAATTTGTGCTGGAGGGAGTATCATTGGGACTGTTCAAAGCTACCACCGTCGGTATTTGTCGTCGTTGCTATAGTATCGTTACAAATTAGGCAAGAAATTCATGACCTTCCTTCTTTCTATTAATGTCGATTTTCCATTTGTATAACAAGATTGTGAATGAATTAGTTGTATATGGGTAATTTTGGAGGATTTTGGTTATATTGGGTTGGGTGACGAAGAAATTTGAAAAATCGAGGTTTGGCTCTATGGTGAATTTTCCAAGAAATTACCATGATTTAGGCTTGAAAAAAATTGGGAATTTATGCCATATAGTTTCTATTTTACATATGGGATAGCAAAATCTTAGAGTTTCGGTATGTATGAGTGAATCGTGGAAGAAGAGTGAACAGAGCCTTGTGCTCTAGTAGCAAAGCTGTTCTTCGAATGACAGTGTATTAGTAGCAATGAGCAATAGATAAATTGATTTGGGTAAAACTAATTGTTGATAAGTGTATATCGGTATATAGGTTTCAGTATAAATGGATATACGCAAAATCTATACACTGATTTATGCTTATTTGTGTTTGTATATATATGTGGCATGCGTAATTGTATATATATGCATATGTGTATAGATATACGCTTATACGTACAAGGGCTGGGTTATGTGTGAAGGTATGTATGCAAATGGCTAGCGTATGCGTATAGTTGGAGTGTGTGTGTATTTGGGTGTGGATGTGTGTGTGTGTGTGTGTGTGTGTGTGTGTGAGCTGCTGGGGCGTTGCAGGTGTGTGTAGCCTCGCGCGCACGTGTGTGTGTGTGTGGATGTGAGAGGTGTAGGGGTGCTCTAAGTGTGTGTATGTGAGAGAGAGAGAGGATAGTAGTGGTTGTTGATATGCATGGGGTATGTGGTAATATATGGGTAAATATATATATATATATATAAAGAACTTAATAAAATATTAGGGTATTTGATTGAATATTTAAACTATCACTGGTAATTTTTCTCCTTCCCGATGATGATATTATTTGTGTTATCTTCAATTGTGTAGGTATGGTCCATATCAGCACCGAGTGGCGTTTCAATTGTTATAATTGCAAAGCCTTCTTTGCATCATACTCGATTGCGTGAATATTTGAATTATTAGCTTCCTACGGTCAAAATCAAAGAGAGTGTATGAAAATATTAAGGTATCCAGACAAATGGAATGTTATGATACTTTAGTGTGGTCTACACCTATCTAATAATGATTTTTGTATTATAGTGGTGATGAGGTATATTGTTATTGTGGAGGGATGCTAACAGTCATGTGACTATCGTAGAAAATGATATCAGAAATATTATTAGTTAGGGGTATCATAGATGGTATAGGCATGCTATGGGTATAGCCATTAGGAGGACTGTAGGGGTAGTGAGGATACCATAGATAATTCCGTATCACTTAGCTGTTGGGGACGTAAATAAACGACATTTAGTTTACAATGGCAAAATAAAGTTGAAGAAATTTTTCGTGATATCTCATTGTTACTAATACCTCTTGAGTTATGATTTATTGAAATCCATGAGTGGTATTTTGTAGAATCTATGTATCAGATTTTACAATATCTAGATTCAATAGAATCCATATTGTTCATTATTATTTGATATTCAGGTTGTTCACGTTGATATTTGAACCAATGTGACATCTTGTTCACGCCGATATTTCATAATAAGGTCCATATTGTTCATTCTAAGTAAGGCGCATCTCAAAGCCGCCCCAAAGTTGGGTGCACCTTTGAGCCACCCTCGCCCGGGCGCACCCTAAAACTCAGCCATCATCCATAATGAGCCACTACCTTCCGAGTGCGTCTATAATAAGCCACTCACTGAGTGCAACCCTAGTAAGCCACTCACCGAGTGCAACCCTAATGAGTTAAATATGTAACTAGAAGGGTGCCCAGACTTCTTTCCACTCCAAGCCGCCCCCATTGGGTATACCAATAGGAGCAAGTACTCCTCTCATATCCCCCATTCACATACAAGATTTCTGACTTTAGCGTCAGAGGATAAATCGGGGTGTGAGTGCTACCAATCCTCTAACCCCTTATTTATAGTTTGTGGTGTGTAGGTTCGAAGTTAGTAGCGACGGAGATTAAACCGACTCCAGTTCAACCCACAGCAAAGATCGGGTGACTCCTTAATTTGTACTACAACCCAAAACTAAGGACGTATCCTTGGCGTCGTCAGTAAAAAACGACTAAAAAGTCTGACCACCACTCACCGACCAAATAAACATGGTCAATACTTGTACTCCAACCAGTATATCGGCTAAAGACATCACCTCCCATGGTGATTACCCCTCTTTGGTAGCCATGCCAGAAGGCGACTGGCCTCGAACATACGGGCACTCGGTGCTTAGCTGGGCCCCCTCCTCCAAGCCCTTCGCGCCTGTCTGAAAGCGCAATGCTTGGACTTCGTCCTTCAACTTCGGGACAGTCAAGAAGAACAGCATCCAGGGAATGAGCCGTTGCACCAATCAAAAGCGACGTCACCCATGGCAATGACCCCGAGTCGGGTAGCCAGCGGGTGGACGATTAATTCCACGTTCGCAAGCACTTACTGTCAAGTCGGGCGCTCTGAACCTGTTGTCCCTAGACAGCCTACACCCTTTTGAAGATGCAACACTGGGGGTTTCACCATTCTGCTTCCAAGTGATTGAGGACAATTAACATCCTTAGAGGACCAGTTGGCCTGACAGCCTTGGGGACCCAACGGCCTCGAGTGCCGAAATCAAGCAACAGTCAGATGGTCAACCTAGCAATGAGATATGGAGTGAAAGCCTGGAGAGGCAAGCCCCCTCTCACTGGTCTATAGCATGGTAGCAAATCCCATGGAAGCTATCGCAGTTCTCATAATGCTGGCTTGACGTGCTTAGCCCACTACCCATTTTATCGTAGCAGGCATTGTTCAGCTGAGAACCACACTTGTCTGTGGTATCCAAGGCCATATTGGCCATCAACAGAATTGGAGCCACTGGAAATCGAACCACTCAGCACGGAAGCAAGGTGCTGCCCTGCTAGTCCACAGTGGAGGACCACGTCCCACAGAGCATAGAGGCCATAGGTCAAAGCGCTGGTTAAAGCGCCTCGATGATCTTCCAAAGTGGTGCATGTCGGCTGTGCACCCAGGATGACGAATTGGCCCCAAGGGCACAGTACGCCATCCACCGCGAAGAACCAGTGATGATTCCACACCGAATCCAAGTAAATCTTGCATGCATTACACCATTTGCTTCAACCACGCCGTTATGGGTAGAGCGGTCATTTTACCAGCTCATGCGAATGCCTACATATTATCACATTATATCAAATGACCTAAATTACCCCTAAGTCAGGTAAATCCACATTCACCTATCACAAAACTTAGGCTCCAAACCGAGCGGCTCATAGACGGTCAAATTTGAACTTCAGTTCTAGCAACTGAGCGGCTTATAGACGGTCAAATTTGAACCTCAGTTCCAGCAACCGGGCAGCTCATAGATGGTCGAATCTGAACTTTGATCTTGTCACCGAGTGGTGAATTTGTGGTCGAACACTCAGGCCCAAGGGCTCTTGAAGCTCACAATCGAATAGCCATTAAAACTTTATGGAGCTTCTACAGCAGGTATGCAATGACCTCCCTTTGACGGATAGAGCATCATCAATTGATGAGGGCCAGCGAGCTAGGCTCAAACACATGCAAGCAACGGCGTCCTCCTGATAGGAAAGAGCGCCAAAGTGGCAACATGCGGGCGAGGACCTACGACCCCGCCATAGCCCAGTGATTGTGGCTTAAAAACTCGTCACTCTGAGCGAGGCTCAACTATTGCCATGCCATGACGTCCTCCATGGAGGACGAGCCCGAGAAGGCCAAGGGCCCAGGAAAAAAGTGTAATATTTTGGATTTCTATTTGGATTATTTTAATATTAATTATAATTTTAGATAATTTGAACGCGGTAAAAATTAGTCAAATATTGTAAAATTTTAAAGAATATTTGAAATAGTTAGACTGTCGCCCGATGTGTACCCGTATTATCGCTCAAGTATCAATTTGGATTATAAAAGAAAAGAAAAAAGAAATATATAAAATATAAATAATTATATATATATATATATATATATATATATATATAAGAAGAGAAGAAATCAGCGGCGGTGTCTAGGAGAGAGAAAAGGAGGAAATAAGTGAGAAGAAGGAAAAAAAGAGAGAAGACCGGCACAGAGGTGCGGCCGTCGCCATCGCCATCGCCAAAGGTGCCAATGTTGGAAATGGAAGCTGGCGAATCCCTCTCTATGATATTACCCTTCGTTTTGTGCACCAGTATAAGTAGAGGAGGGAATCACGAACCGAAACAAATGGTAGCCGCCATCACTGCCATCACCGCCATTGCTAAAGAAAATGGGTGAAATCAAGATAAGTAAATCCTTCATCCTCATTGTGGATGTTGATTTTGGGGTTACATGTACCAAATTTGGAAGAAATCGGCCAAATAGTGGGAAAATGAGTGGATGAGGCGCGATAGAGAGAGAAAGCCGTCGCCGGATTGCATGCGCCGCCGTGCCGTCATTGAGTCATTGCCACCGTGGTTGCCACCGTTGTTTGTGTTGGAGCTGCCACTGGAAAAGGAGAAACATGAAGAGAGAGAGATAGAGGTGTGGTGACCGAAAAGAGATAAAGGGGAGAACGTGAAGCATAAGAGAGAAAGCCCGATTTGGGTACCTCGAAGCATCCTTTTGGCAAATTTACTTGGAATAAAGTCGAGACAAGTATCTGTAACCCTTGTTCTTGGTCTAATTTGATATTTGATATATTTTAGCACTGTTTAAAATTTTTATTAACATGCATGTAATTTTATACACTCTATTTGTTTATTCAGGACATGCTTATATGGCTCATTAGTTGATTTGAAAGTTTCTAGTACGGGTTTAATGATTTTGAAGGGTTTTATATTTTCTAAAAACTTGAATAATTCATCAAACATTGTATATATTTATATCAATATGTGTATACAAAAATGTGTATGAAACTTACATAGATTGTGTGTTTTTACATGCATATGTCAGGTTATGGCCGCTACATTTGGATTTAGATACTGGATATTTTGGGTAACTCTCAACAGGGAGATATTTATTATTTTAAAATTTTTTTTCACCGGTAAGAAAGGTTTGGAGTGGTGACTCTTTCTATTTGAATGATTTGATTTGACCTTATAATATATTCGGACGTCTAAATATATATGACAAATTTAAGAATTCGCTTAAAATCGCGGGTGATAAAATATAATGAATAACCTTACTCACGAGAGACAGAGTATATGGGTGGCCAAACATGTTTGCCTAATTTGTATTGATATAATCTAAGATTATTGGGAATATGTCTAATGCTTCTTCAAACTAGCTTTTAAACAATCAAAACTCAAGTTTGACGTACGATTTGTATTTCTATATAGATTTATATTGAACTTTGATTTGATTTGGATTTGAGATTCGTCAATTTTGTCCACAGTTGGGCCTTAATATATCTCGTACAAGTGATTTTGACTATATATTTTGATCTGAATTTTTGAACTATTTGTTGCGATATTTCTTTGACTTCTACTCACGCTATTGAATTATCTATCTATCGGATTCTATCCAGTATCATGAGAGGATTGGGCCTTGGATTCAGACTTAGATTTGGACTTGGACTTGGACTTGAACTTGGACTTAGATTGGACTTTAAAATTAGCTATTTTGTCTATTAGAATTGGTTCGAGATCACTATTATTTATATATATACGTGTCCCAATGATGACTGTTTTCTAATTTAGACATTTATTTTGGATGTGAATATTTGATTTGAGTACGAGACTATCATATGATTTTGGATTTTAGATTTCTATCAGATTTATTATATCGGCGATTTGAATTTATTCTATTATTTGATCGGACATTTATCCATTTGACATTTCCTTTGATTCATTAAATTCCTTTTATTTAAATATGATACTTGCTAAGTATTATACTCATATTTTCTATTTTGTCCATTAAGAGTAGATAATTGAGTCATATTGTAGGAGCAGGATCAAATTTTAGCGCAACATCATATTTTCCGGTAAGTTTTATATTTATTTAAATAAATGGTATCGGTCATACTTGATTTATGGATGGATTCTGTTGCGCTACCTTTGGAGATTGAGTCTGCTGCATGTGGGCCTTTGGATTGCGTATTGAGACTTCTTGGATGAATTTCTTTATATAGATGTGTTGTTGTTGTTATTTGGATTTTTCCTTACGATTATTTAGTATATGTCATAATTATTTTATCTGGACTGTTGTCAAATGAGATTTTGTACGGGTTATTTTTGGATTTTATTTGTATATTGATTTGTCATACCCAGATTTTAGGATTTAGTATTATATATTGAAGTTATTTGGGATTTAAAATTTTAGAAATTATAACTAGTTAATTAATTGACCTGTTTGGGTTAGATTTGTGACAAAAAGAGATAAGAATTGCCCCAAGAAGTAATAGAACTACCAGCTTGCCCTAGGAGCATAAGGACAGCTGCCCGTCTAAATTGGAGAAGTTGCAACCCGGCCCAGAGAAAGATTGATAACTAGCCTAGGGGTTCCCTCTAGACGAGGTAAGAGTTAGGAAACCCTCCTATAAAGCTCTTCAACCCTAGCGCCCATCAACACTAACACCTGTTAGAAAGTGAACATCAGTTGAAAGGTCTGACGTGCCTAGTCAGACTACCAACCGAATGAGACAAAATCCGACGTGACGTAGAGACCCTCTCTCTAGTAGGGGTTGGAGAAGGCGCCTCACCTGCGGGTCCAACAATCCCTTCAGCTCTGAAAGGTCTCCAGCGCCCGAGGCTTAGAATGGGGTCCCATGATGGTCCTACCCGTGATACCCAATTCTTTATCTAGGCCACAACAACCCGCACAAGCTCGAATGATGGTAGTTGAGCAACAAAAAGACAATGCCCCGGCTGATTGCACCTGACGTACAATGGTGATAGAAACAAGGTTGGACAAAAGAGGTAGACATGCGGAAAAAGTATAATAACAAGAATCAACATCGCTAGGTCATTTTATTAAAAATTACAGTTGTACAATGGCAATATCCGGTAGACTCAGAACAAAACGGGAGATCATGTACTCTAACAGGCAACTCGGAACCATCACCCTCTGAAGGGTGTGGTCCCTCCTTCGGAAAAATGATGAGATCCTCTAAGCATCAGACTCCGGAGTTCCTCACGTTAAGGGAACCGATGGGGAAATTTGGAGCGGCTAGGAAGTCTATGTGTCCATTGAAAAGGATGCCATCTTGAAATTGCCCCCTCGGCAACAAGGCCATCTCCTCCGGATGGAACTTGGATACCAATTCCCTCTCTCAATCAGCACACGTGCCCATTAGGTTAATGATTCACAGTTTCCTCGCTCGGGACTCGTCCTCGAGGGTAGCAATCCGGGCCAGGACATGGGCGTGGGCCTTAGAGAGCCTTTCAGCTCTAGCCTTGGACTCTGACAAAGCTTGGTTAAGATAGTTGGCTTGCTCCTAAAATCGGAGCGCCTCGCCGACAGTAGCATTTACCCATCTGTTCCATCTCCTCTCTATTGATACAGTCACACAAAAGACGGGCTATCTCCAACTCCAAAGAGTGGACGTCCTCCTCTAGCCTGCAGAATACCCCTTGTGACAACCAAAGAGAAAACCAGTCAATCAAGCAAAAGATCCACTAGGAGGCACAACCGAAAAAAGAAAAAAATCTTATCGTGCTATCAGAAAGGCGAGAGGATCCAATGGACTCAAGGCTAGGAGGCCCCTCCTGAGCCTCCTAGTGCTCCAAAGCCTGAGTAGTTGGGCGGAGCTCAGCACCACCAACAATTGTGTTCTCTGATAGAGCGGTCCCCATCTCTTTTGACGAACGGTTATCGTTGCTGCTCCCCTCCGTCAAAGGCACAAGGGCGGAAGAGGGTGGCACCTCCGATGAGGTAGCAATGGGAACACGGATGCCGGCAACACCATGGTGAGCCATCTACGAAAGTGCCAGAAGGACAGCAACGTGATACTAAATGGAACGCACTTAGAGAAAAAAGCGAAGGCACACTCCAAGCGAAAGGAACGGCGAGGAGAAGCGATAGATGCAGCATTTACATAACCAATATCCAGGAAGTTGAAGGGTCATGTTGCCATAATAGCAGCGACACATACCCTCACCCCTACGTGTCTCAACACGTTCTTTCCCATTCGTAATTATGAGCCATTATGGTGGTTGTCGCATCACCTCCATAATCAACACGCTCAAACGCTCTACAACGTGACAACTAGTCAACCTCGATAGATAGCTCCTAGACACGCCAGTCTCCACTTGCCAACCAACTGGTGATAGTTCTCAGAGGCATCATAGAGAGAATGCCACAAGGTGGATGACCTTGAACATGGGCACAGAGGCACCTCCCCAATCAAACGCCGAGACAAGCTGTCGAGGGTCGAAACAGGATCAAGGCGTCTGGAGCTCTTCTTGTCACGACAACTAAGACCAAAGTCATAGAGGATGGGAGGATGAAGTACTCCCACCATTCAGCGATGGTGCACAAGCCGCCCGACACGGACATTCCGAACCTACCTAGTATAACGGCCCAAGGCCTTCGAAAAGGTTACTCTTCAATAGAAGCCAAAGTGAAGAGTTATGACCTGATCGAGGCCTTGACCTCCGTCTTCCCTAGTCTAGGGCATGCAGTTGACAAGTCAGCTAGTTGCGGTTGGCAACCTCATGTCCTATCGCGAGGGACACGGTCTGTTTCAAAGGCTTCGAGGGCTCTTTAGATCCCGATGCACTCCAAGACAGCTCGGGGCCAACACGACCGGTCCGTTACAGACCCAGAGTCACCTCGGCTGTGACAATGCCTGATCGGCCATCCATCGCCCTGAAGGAGACACTCACTTGAAAGACGCAAGCTATTTCATCATCTCGGCTGGCGCGGCGCCACATGCACGCCGCAGCTCGAATGCCATCTACCGATCATTCCCGGCATGGCAACCTTGTGGCTGATCCAACAGGCCGGCCCTCGACTAGGGATCAAGGCAGACCGCCTCCCTTCTGATCCACATAAAATTGAATTACCAAGCCAAATGATGACCAATAGGTCACAACGAGCAAACACTATGCAACAAAGTTGAAAGTTAAGAGACAGAAGGAAAGAGAAAAAGTAAAGTTCCATTCATTAATTCCCTTAACAAAGTACAAAATTTACATCTGCGGACGTACATAAAAGGAAAAAGGGAGCATGTGGGACAGATACCCAGTGACACCGGTCTACAAAATTTGTTCTTGGAGGATAGTAATGACTAGAGTGTCTAACAACTATTCATTACTTATCATCCCCCAGATCAGGGGCAGAGCGCCGTAGCAACTAAATGGATGCCATTCCTGAGCAGAGGGGGGAAAAATGCTGCTACCCCCATCGAAAATGCCTCTTGACAGGAGATCCTCTGCTGAAGTCGACTGTAAGCTATGATGGTAAAATCCAACCCATAACGGAAATGATGGTCTAACCACAGCGGAACTCTGGAAGCACCTCCTCCAACAAGGTCCACAAGCGACCCTTTGACACAAGGAACCAAGGACCAAGCTCTAAGCACCTCAAAGTTGCTTCAGAGGCTTCGCTGTCAAACACTTGCACGGAGGAGGATCATGACCGTGGCCAGAAAATTGAGCCACTCCTGTCACGACAGGGGAACAACCATAGCAGGGACATAATGTCGAGCTCCAACCACAGCTTCCTGCATCATAAGACTTTCACCCACCTTGAATGATAGCAACGGGGATTCAGGCAAGCTTTGAGCACAGCTTTCAACTTCAACTTCGGAGGATGCCCATAGGTCAACCACCACGGCAGCCTGGGACTCTCTCTTTGATCAATCGATCACATTACTTGATCAAGGGAAAGGTAATTCATGGCATGGAGTATGCAGAGTCCCCCTATTTATAGCCAAAGTAGGGGTCGACAAGGCCATTGATTCGAAGGGTCATGTCCGTAGCCCCATCAGTATGAGGACAGCTCCAGGCCTTGGGGCTATCCAAAAATCTTTCCAAGAAAGGTTTAACTGAGTTAATGCTATGCATGGGAAGGCGCAAGAGACACCAAAGCAGAAATCCACGAGGGGAGGCACCTTGGAAAGGAGCACGCAAGCTGGTTAGCATTGAGACGTCCCATCACCATATATACTGTAACGTCCCCGGGTACTTGCTTGTGAATATTATCTGCTTCGCGACACAGGTGTAGGGTTTTGTTCCTGGTAGACGGCCTCCACCGCCCTCAAAACGCTTCTACAAGGGAGATGTATTCATACCCTTATAAGGCACGCTTCATTTTCCTCCCCATCCAATGTGGGACATCACACTCCACCCCCATTGAGAGCCCAACGTCCTCGTTGGCACACCGAAACGGGTCCCGTCTCTGATACCATTGTTTGTAGCGACCCGATCTTGGATCTTCAAACCCGACCCGGACGGTCATGGTAAAATCTCGAATCATCCGAAATCATCAATTACACATCATCAATCAACTTAAATGAAGTCAATTCTGTCATTAACACCATCATTAATCAATCATAAATATATCACTAAATAAATATCCATAACACCGGTAATAAATTTCCTGAAAGAAAGAAAATAACAATATCCATAATATCAATTCCTTGGAATTAAAACTCTAATAAATATCCAACCGTAACAAAATCTCAGATCTTTATCATGGAAACCTCAATCTCTGATGTCACCTCTGTCTGGTGGCTACCCAATAGTCACCTGATCTCTTTCTTCTCATAATGTCAACCTGTCTAATTTAAAACCAATAAAATATAAAGGTGAGCCGAATGCCCAACAAGTAAAAACGAACAATAATAGAAGAGTATAATAAAGCATCTCGAATGATAAAACAATGAATAAAATCAATCATAGGAGGTAATATGTCCACCACTGTCCGATACTCAACAACATGTCGTGTCCATGACCCGAAGGCCACGTGAACGGTTAAGTATGAAGGAAGCAACATGGATTCCGTCGAATCTGACCATCAATTCCATACGAGGTCACAACTGGATGAATGACAGGAGTATCTATGGACCTTATTTTACCATAGTGAACCAAAAGCCACATATTTACTCCCCCAACGGCTGGATAATGCAACGAGATTATCCATGGTATCCAACTACCCCTACAGTCCTCCCAGAGACTATACTTATAGTATTTCGATACTACCTCCAATATCCCTCGCCAATGATATCCCAAATATCATCATCTACGATGGTCATCAGGTTATAAGCATCCCTCTCGACTCACTGTCCGATATAACAAGAATCTAATTATTAGCTTAATTTGAGGTAACCACTGTACGAGATAATAAGAATTTCCTTAGACCTTATTCTACCATAGTGAACCAAAGACCATGTATTTACGCCCCCAACAGTTGGGTAATACAATGAGGTTATCTACGGTATCAAACTTCCTCTACAATTCTCCCAGAGGCTATACCCGTAGTATGCCGACACCACTTGTGATACCCCTCGGTGAATGATACTCGAGATTTTTATACGTCCACGGAGCATCCGCACAGCGATGTTAATCGCTTTGGACCGTCCCCGCCGCGTTGGGTCACGGGCGCCTCACGGTTTGTTCTGGAGACCCTTATAGGCCCCCAAAGCGCGTCGCCATGGAAGAGGTATCCACGCCCTTTATAAGGCACGCTATTTCTCCTCTCCATCCGAGTGTGGGACTCTATTCCACCCCACTGGGGACCCAAAAATCGGCACACCGACGGGATCCGTCCTCGATACCATCTGTGCGTCCACATGCATCCGCACTAACGATATTGTCCGCTTTGGACCGTCCCTATGACCTTGGCCGTCACAGGCGCCTGTATTTGTTCTGCACTTTATAGGCCCCCAAAGCGCGTCGCCGCCATGGAAGAGGTATCCACCCTTTATCGGATGATTTGATTCACCTCCCCATCCGATGTGGGACACTCATCCACCCCACAGGGACCCGGGCGTCTCGGCTGCACACCGACCGGATCACGGCTCATACCATTTATAACGTCCACGGAGCATCCGCGGGTACATATTGTCCGCTTTGGACCGTCCCCCGCCAAGCCGTCACACCGCCTCACGGTTTGTTCTGCATTTTACAGAACCCCAAAACGCGTCGCCAATGGAAGAGGTATCCACGCCCTTTATAAGGCACTCTTCGTTCTCCTCTCCATCCGATGTGGGACTCTACAGTCCACCCCCCCAGGGACCCATTTTCTCGGGGGCACACCGACTTGATCCGTCTCGATACCATCTGTAACGTCCCCGGAGCATCCGCCCTGACGATATTATCCGCTTTGGACCGTCCCCTGCAGCCTTGGCCGTCACAGGGCGCCTCACGGTTTTGTTCTGACACCCTTTAGGCCCCCAAAACGCGCGCCAATGGAAGAGGTATCCACACCCTTTATCGGGCATGCTTCGTTCACCTCCCCATCCGATGTGGGACTCTCAGTCCACCCCCTCGGGGACCACTTCCTCGGCACACCGACCCGGATCCGGCTCGATACCATTTGTAACGTCCGGAGCATCCGCCTTGTGATATTATGCCTTTGGACCGTCCCCTACCGCCAAGGCCGTCACGGGCGCCTCACGGTTTTGTTCTGGCAGACCCTTACGAGGCCCCCAAAACGCGTCGCGATGGAAGAGGTATCCACGCCCTTTATAAAGCACTCTTCGTTCTCCTCTCCATCCGATGGGGACTCTGGTCCACCCCACACCGGGACCAGGGGTCCTCGGCTGGCACACCGACAGGGATCCGTCTCGATACCATCTAACGTCCCGGAGCATCCGCACTGACGATATTATCCGCTTTGGACCGTCCCCTGCAGCCTTGGCCGTCACAGGGCACCTCACGGTTTTGTTCCTGGCAGACCCTTATAGGCCCCCAAAACGCGTCGCCAATGGAAGATGTATCCACACCCTTTATCAGGCATACTTCGTTCACCTCCCCATCCGATGTGGGACTCTACAGATATCATCCTTTACGATGGTCACTAGGTTATAAGCATCCCTCCTCAATATTAACGATCTCAACCTTCAGAATGGAATTGGTATTAAAAAAGTATAGACTACTTTACGATCCCATGGACTCCCATACGCCCGGTTATTGTAGAGTCTTCATACACTCTCATTCACTTATCCATAGAGTGCCAAAAAAATATACGCACGCGATCAAAGCCAACACAAAATCAATCACCACGGGAATAGGGGCAATTCAAAAGAAATTTAGAATATTCGGCCGACTAATCTTAAATGTTGTATTCAATCATAACCGGCTCTCCCACTATACCAATTGTTAATTCTAAGGCCATAAAATATATTTCATTTCATCACTATCGAATAAGAACATGGTTATCCATCTAATTTAGCTGTCCCAACTGATTTTGCGAGGGTTCCAATCATAATAGTAAATTACCATTAATTCTTTCCGTACTCTAAGATTTATTATTCAAAATATATATCCATACTCATACACAATTAAATATATATAAGAATATATGGCATCAACCTTCACGTTTTCATATTCATATGATGTATAATTATATATGTGTGTGAGCGCGTGTCTACACATTTAAATACATATCTACATACATATGCACGTCTTCATATACTACTACCACCATGAATATGTATCAAAATATACCATCCTTTGTATAATCATATATACTTTCTAAATATATATGAGCATAATTATTAATACAATTATACACACACACACACATATAGCTATAACCATATACATATATATTCATATACACGTACCCCCACCTACACACGCACGGCAGTAATGCTGTCGGCAGCTCACACACAGCACCACGCCCATTGCTTTCTTCACGCACGCACGCACACAGCGCACACACCAACACGTACACTTCTGGACGCACACACAGCGGCACACGCTGCTTCCCTCACGCACGCACTCAGCGCACACTTAGCCAGCACCCTACATTGTTCAACGGCACCCACGTTACACCCAGCACACACCTGCGTCGGCCTTCCACTTCTCACCATCTCCATCGCTGAACCTGCACACAGAGCAAGAGGCTCTGTTCCCTTCGAGCGTATCCTGATTTTCACATATGAAAGGTAAAGTCCAAGCTTTCTTAATTCAATAAGTAAATCAACAGATTTTCTAGGATAAATCCATCAACTATTGCGTTTCAGTTCAACCTATGACCCTAAAACAGTTCCGTCTCCATCGTCCAGAGCCAATGCTATGTTTTTCCACCAAATTTTCGATTCGCTTCCGAATTGGTACGATTGGCACAATCACCACATGAAAGCAATAATCAACTTCAAGGAAGGAGAAGGGGAAGATTTTCTTGCGGGCTAAAGAGTTGAAGCACCCTTACTATCTTCGCGTCATTGAACCCGATTAGAAAAACAGAAACAGAGCACCGTGCTCTGTTTCCACGACCACGACGACGACTCGAAACCAGAGGGTGAGATGTGTAAGATCGATACATTAGAACTCTATCAGGCAATTTTCTCAATCCCCATTCATCCTTAAGCCCAACATGTCGGCCGATTGCTCACAGAGCCGTGGCTCTACGTTTGGCTGCCCTATTTTGCAACCCTCGGTTTTCACCGATTTTTCCCCCAAATTCGAACACCAAATCAGAGATAAACATGAAGAAAGAATTTATTTAGCAAGGTGAAAGTTTACTTGCAAAAAGGAGGACTACTTGCCTTAATTCTATGATCGACGGCAGCGGTTTTGATTCGTGCGGGGCTCCTCCTCCATTCATCCTCTCCTCCCCCCTTCTTCCCTAACCCTACAGCCATCTTAAAAAATGAGAAGGGCCGGTTAGGGTTTGCCCAATATTTTCATTTAGGCGTCCGCCTCCCTCCTCTCCGGATCGCCGGTCCTCTCTCTCTCTCCTTTCCCCTTTCCTTCCTTTTTTCCTCCATTTTCTTCTTCCTTCCTTCCTCTTTCTTTCCTTTTTCTTTTCCTTTTTCTTTTTCCTTTCCTTTCTTTCCCCCCTGTTGTTTGTTTCCTTCTTTATTATTATTATTATTATTATTATTATTATTATTATAATAACATTTATTATTATTTATATTTATTATTATTATATATATATTATTATATATATCTATCTAAAATATTAATCATCTTGTTACCTTTACAATAATATTTAAATTTTTAATTATAATTTTTTATATTTATCTTCTTTTAAATTTAATTGTATTTTTAACCATTAAATTTCGATACACAAAAGCTCCTCTAATATTAATTCAGTTAGAGGGGTTTATAATTAATTTGATCTAACTCACTAATTAATTTAGATTTAAGTCAACAACCCAAATATTTAATCTAATTTATCGACCCAAAAATTTTAAACTTATCAGCCTAAAGATCAGTCCAATTATAATATTTTAAACTCAAAAGTAATTAATAATAATTGTTGATATTAATTTGTCAATTTTATTTGCTAAAAAAATATTTAGAATATTACAATCTTTCCCCCTTACAAGATTTTCGTTCTCAAAAATTAATACATTCACCGAATAATACGAACATTTTATCTTTAAGTTTTTTTTTTTCAATTCTTACACATATATATCTATATTCACATATATATATTTCACAACTCATCAAATTCTTAATTAATTTAAACCCATATCCTAATAAATCCCAAAAAAAAATGAATTCTATTTATAATGTTTACATTTTGCCCAAACAATTTTCTCTAAAATTTGCCGCTCTCACTAAGTAACTTAGGTTAATTGATTCTAGATCAATACTCAGCACGTCGTATTTTTTTCTATTTATTTTCAAATCATTGCCTGTAAATAGTTGTTGCTTCTTCTCATTTATTTTGTTATTATTGTTATTTTCATGAAATGTCTTGATGGTTTTCTATATTCACAAGAATTAATGGACAAATTAATGATGTTGGAAAAAATTCATCCTGACGTTTAAAGGAACAATTTAAATAAAAAGGTCGGAATATTATATTCGAAGTTGAATAAATAGTCACATGAAAAATCCTCGTTAGATATTACAGTGAGTACTATGGAAGGTTGAATAATACTGAAATAAAATGTCAAAATTTAAAATTCAGCATAGTGCATGAAGTATCAAAATAATTTATCAATGGGTACTAGTGATAATGATAAGTTTAATAGCACATATACAATAATAATAGAAAAGATAGAGGTAACCAAATACTCGTTAGAAGGGGATATCTGATACTACAATGATGAGGACAAGTGGAAAAAGGAAACCGAGGAATCCCGGCCTCAATGTTTTTTTCTTTTTTTAGTTATTCTCCTGCTCTAATCATAGCACCTGAATTCTTACATCGTAAGTAATTTGGTTTGATGGCAATCAATTACAATCGCTATTTTGATTACTACTTTAACTATTTAAGTTTTGCAAATGCCATCCTATAAGGTCTTTTAAATTGATACGATTATTCAAGTTAGCTCAATAGAGAAGTCGATCTTCTATACGGTGTTTGTACCAACGATATAGTAGTAAGGCATTTAAAATTTTTGAGTTGATAATAACGCCTCTAATCAACAATTTATCCCGTTCTGTTGTAGATGTGAGAGCTCGGGATCTTCCAAGAGTACCCGGCTGATGTGCCACACGTCAATAGTCGAAGTCGAGACACTCTTGATCAAGAAAGGTGGAAGTTCTGCTTGACTCTGCGATTATCGTTGATCGAACGGAGTTTACATCTTCTTCTTTGGCATACGACAATGCACGATGCATAGTCCTAGGTTACGATGAACCCACTAATCTTTTGTTGCTCGTACATTAAGAAAAATTAATGGTTCGATCTCGGGATCTGTAGTAGTAGGCTTTGTGGTCCTCTTCTTCCGAATAGACGAATGATAGAAGTTTGTACAGTCACCGCTTAAGGTCCGCAAGTCAAGGTGTGAATATCTTGATCTACAAGTTGGGCCACTTGTTGAAGTGCTCGAACAACTTTAAAATTCTTTGCATGGTTGCCATCGAAAGCTCTTGACGGGTCTGCCGTATTCGTAACTTGTTGTTGTAACATCCTATAAAAACAAATAGCTTAAAACCTATTTTAATATCCTAGGTTCATTCAAAGACTGGCAACCTAAGACATCTACCAACCTCAAGCCCCGAACTACATAATCAATTATTGACTTGCGCTTACTAAGATATTATAAGTCCTCAACTCATTTAAGTAACCCTAACATTTCCTCGAACATCTATGATTTCTAAGTCCTCGAATCACTTAAAGAATAACAATTCCTTGTGATACCAAGTCCTCTAAGTCTCCCATAAACATAAAGTCCTCTATTCAATTATTTTAAATTCTCATCTCCTATTTGATCGCCTATATCCTCAAGGAAGCACTATAAATTTTTCCTCAACCTAGAACAATCACTGATATATTAAGTTTTCAAACTACTTAGCGAATCCAAATTCCAAAATATCAATCCTTAGAAGTCCTCCAAAATATACACTACTCTCTCCTCCAGCTCAATTTATTAAAAATAAATCTAGGACCGCAAACATTATCAATTCCAAAGATCATCAAGTATTCACATCGAACCTTAATTCTCTGATACCATAGTTACGTCCCCAGGCACCCGCTTGTGAATATTATCCGCTTTGTCATATAGGCACACGATTTTATTCCTTACAGATGGCCTCCACCTCCCCCAAAACGCGTCCACAAGGGAGAGGTATCCATACCTTTATAAGAAATGCTTCATTTTTTCTTCCCATCTGATGTCGGACATCACATATACAGGGAACTGGCGAAGCACAGTTTCCCGACATAGGGGACTAATGATAGGTCTGGTAGTGTCCTAAGTCAGCACGATCCAAACCCAATCGTCAACGCGACAAGAAGCCCAACCAGCAGCAAGTCCAGCCTTAACAAGGAGATTCATTCAGCCCAACCCAAGGGCCGTAGCGGCGACCAAAATGAGGCCCATTGAGATATGGCTCCTAGGAAACGAGCGTTAACGGCCCAACCAACAGTATAGCAAGACGGATCAATCCGGAAGGATCTCAAGCGAGCAAACTAGCAAGCGGTCAGAGTACGCGAGTACAGGGCACTGTCTGAAGCCACTTGACAACTACACCAAAGATCATTCACAACCTCCTCATCACAACAAAGCCACATCTGACACGGTGGCTCCTATCAATATCCCAACAGTAGACGAATCTTTGTGGAACACCTATCAACCACCTTGGTGCTAAAGTTTCCTTCTCGAAGTACTATAAACTCTTTCACCCCTCACCGGATAAAGGGGGACAAGCAAGAAAAAGAAAAGAGCTTCCCTTCGAGGGAGAACGGGAGCAATGAGAGAACATTATTCCTAAACAAAACACAAATCTCTTAGCAATGGAGCCTAGAGTTTCCAAAAATGGTGCTCAGCTCTTCTATTCCTATTCCTTGCAAAACAAGGCATGGAACCCTCCATGATGGCGAGCAAAGGTTCTCGACAAACAAAGTTGGGCATGCCTTAAGTAGTCCTTATGTCGAGCGCATCTCAAAGCCACTCCAAAGTTGGGCACACCTCTAAATCATCCCTTGGTCGGATGCACCCTGGAACTCAACAATCATCCATAGTGAGCCACTTCCTGTCAAGTACATCCATGGTGGGCCACTTCCTACCAAGTACATCTATAGTTAGCCACTCCCTATCGAGTACATCTATAGTGAGCCACTCATCGAGTGTAATTCTAATGAGTCACCAACTATGTGTAACCAAAAGGGAGCCCAGACTTCTTTCCTCTCCAAGCCTCCCCCGTCAGGCGCATCAATCGGAGCTAGTCCTCCTCTTACATCTCCATTCGCATGTAATTCTGTATTATCTAATATCTTCATTATATTTTTTAATGTTTTAAAAAAGATTTTTTACTTAAATGTCAAAGGATAAATTTGGGAGTGAGTCCTATCAATTTTCTGACATCTTATTTATAATTTATGGTGTGTAGATTCTAAATTAGCAGCGACGGAGCCCCGACCTACTCCAATTTCACCCGCAACAAAAAATCGGGTGACTTCCTAATCCATACGATAATCTAAGAACCAGAGATGCATCAATAATATTTTTCGATAACTTCTTTTATATATTAGCTTAATGTCAAAAAAGTTGTGGAATTTATTTTCATACATGAAACTCCAAAAAATAAGTAAAAGTATTTTTTATTGAATTATTTTCCAACAAATAAATAATGTTTTATTAATATGGCTAAAAATATCATTATGATATTAGTTATAATCACATCAATCAATATCAAATTATTAAATAATATATATTGGTATTTGATATATTAAATTTTTTTAAAATTATAAATTAATATGACCATTTAACTTTTATATTAAATATCGAGTAATATATATATATATATTAAGATATTGGTATTATTTTAAAAATATTGATATTAAAAATTTTAGTATTCTATAAGGCAAGTCCAAATAAATATAGTTTATTTTTAATATTTTTTCAAAATAAAAAGATCCCAAAAAAAAAAAGGAAACGAAAAAAAGGGATCTCAAAAGACCATTCATTTCCTTTCCTTCCATTCTCGGAATAAGATCATCTCCCACACAATTCGCCTCTTCACATCCATTAATTCAATCCAACGGTCGTGATCTTCTGAGTTACATCATTACTTAATATAGACTTCTAACGGTTGATTCTCCCCATTAATGGCGGCCTTCATTTTACGTTATAATATAAAAAGCAGTGAGTTTCACGAATTTAAGCATACAGTCAGTCCTAAGGAAAATGATGGATCTCTGCCTAAAACTGACCACCGCCGTGATACTCCTCATCTCCACCGCCACCACCATCTCCGCGGCCGAGCTTCTGGGCGAGGCGCAAGCACGGACCAAAGATAAAACTGGAGGCCCACTTTCGCCCATAGGTTCATCCATCGGGGGGACGCTGCGGACGGGCAATCACCCTCCGCCGGCGCCTGTTAGGAATCTTCCGCCGCCGTTGGAAATGCTGCCGAAGGGATTTCGACCACCATCTCAGAGACCTCTGCCGCCGTTCGAAATGTTGCCTAAGGGACCAGTTCCTCCCTCCGGGCCATCCGAGAGACCTCTGCCGCCGTTCGAAATGTTGCCCAAGGGACGAGTTCCTCCCTCCGGGCCATCCGAGATACCTCTGCCGCCGTTCGAAATGTTGCCTAAGGGACGTGTTCCTCCCTCTGGGCCGTCTCAGAGACCTCTGCCGCCGTTCGAAATGTTGCCTAAGGGACAGGTTCCTCCGTCTGGGCCGTCTCGGGGTTTGTATTCGCCGCCGGTTGGAGCCCTGCCAAGAGGACCTGTTCCGCCGTCCGGCAGATCGCCTCCAGCCTGACCTCCCCCGCCGACTTGAAGACAACCGAAGGGTTTTTCTCCCTTCCTTATTAGAATAAATAAATCTCAATGTCTCAACTTTCTAATCTTAGCGATTATTGTATATGATGAGTACATATAAAATTAATAAATCATAAAAAATATAATATATATATATATTACTTATATTTTTTATTTAATTTTATTTTAATTTTTAATCTCCTTTTTATACTAAAAATAATAATTTTAATATAATTAAATATTTTACTATACAAAAGCAACAAATAAAAAAAAAATACTATTTTCTTATTTTTTTAAATTTTTATAAAAATATTAAAATTTATTTCTTAAGAAATTAAGTTTTTTTCCGTCTAATTTAATAATTTTTGAACAATAATGACAAAAAATGTAAAATAAAAAAGCACATTTAAGCTGTATATTTATATTAAGATATATTTTCTAAGATTAAAATCAAAAATTTTATTTTATTTTATTCCAAATTCAATGAATTGCAAACTGAGTTTTATCTCACATTACATTAAATTTGAAGAAAAATTGGACTATTTAAAGGTTTATTATACTTAATCTTATATTATATGATGTAATATATCATTTTTACAACTCGAACCTGACTCATAAAATAAAATATTAATAAATATATATTGATATTTAATTCTATATATTATAAAAAAAATTATTTTTTGTAATATTTTTATTATAAATTTGCAATTGTCCAATTTTAATTAATGTAAAAAAAATATTTTTACAATTCTATTATAAATTTATAATTTACAAATAAAAATTTATGCAATTAAATCTGATTAAAGTTTAAATTAGAAATACATTACAATATTTAATTAGTATTGGATTTTTAGAGTTAGAATTAAAGTTTGCCGATCTCAATATTTAATAAAAATAATGAAGACTGAATAATAAAGATTGTGAAGAGAGAGGAAGAGAGAGGGGACGATTACATTGAAATTGTTCAAGTAGGTGGATTTTTTGAAATTGTTAATTAATGGTTGTTTATGATTAGAGGCATGGCTTTAATTTTAAAAAGTTATCTATGATTAAAATGGCATCCTTTTGATTGTTTTTTAAACCAAAATGGCATTGTTGAGTTATAATTATACATGTGTGGATCTCATACTCATTTGATATGTTGTTCGATGACTCATGTGAGGACACAAGTATATTGTACTGATTCAGAAAAATTATAGAATGATGTGCGATAGGTGCCTGATAAGCGTGTGAGTATCGATTCCAAATTAGAGAGCGCGAGAGGTGAACCCGAGAAATACTTGAGCACTATCTCCAGATTGTTCTACGCCTAAGGTGTACTCGATGGGCGCTTGTGTGCCGTTTTCAATGGACACGAGCTTGAAGTGCGCCTAACACTGTTGATACTACCAATAATATCGATGACCCCAAGGTGTCACCTTTTATCAAAAGATAATCTTGAAGTGATATTGAAAATCACTTGTCACCTTCTAACCACGACGGTACTTGTATTGGTATTGGTTATCCTATCGATACCATCCGTTTTTTGACTCCTGACATAGTTGATATTGCACAATCGATGCTGATGTTTTTCTTCTGTAGTCATACCTCATTATGTATTTTTGTCATGAATTTGGATCAAATAGGTCAATTTAAATAATTAATTATAATTTTTAAAATATAAAATTCCAAATAGATTCAACAAATAATGCTAAGTCTAAAAATCAGAGTATGATAAATCAAATATATAGGACCCGACAATTTAAAAATTCACATAAAATCCATTGAGATAACCATCCGAACAAAATCATCATAACTTGTGCCAAATATTCATAAGGAAAAGACCAAATAATAATAGCAATACATCCATATAGGAAAATTCACACAAGAAATCTCCATACGCAATCTAAAGGCCAACATGTGGCCGACTTCAACTGCAAAGACAGGTCTAATAGAATCCATCTATCAATTAAATACGATCGGTTCCATTATTTAAATAAATATAAAACTCATCGAAAAATACAATGTCGCGCCAAAACTCAATCCTACTCTTATAATATGGTTCGATCCATTACTTTGAAAAGACAAAATAGAAAATATGAGTATAATACTCAATAAGTATCGTATTTAAATAAAATGAGTCCAATAAATTAAAGGGAATATCAAATGAATAAAAATTTATTCAAATGACAAAATAAATTCAAATCATCGATAAAATAAATCCAATAGAATCAAGATCTAAAATCTAATAATAATCTCGTACTCAAATCAAATATCTAAATTTAAAATAAATATCCAAATCAAAAAATAATTCTCATCGAAACATATATATGAAAATATATATATAAACAAAACAGAAATGATTCGAACTAATTTGAATAAGCAAATAACCAATTCCAAAGTCTAATCCAAGTCTAAGTCAAATGCCCGATCATTTCATGATTTGGGGTAAAATTCGAGAGCCGATGATCTAATAGTGTAAGTAGAAATCAAAACAGCGTTGTAACATATAGTCTAGAGATTTAGATCGAAACATATAGTCAAAATTATTTATACGAGAAATTCAAAACTCATCTGTGGGTAAAATCGGCGAATCACAAATTTAACTCTAAAATCCAAATCTAAATTTTATACAAATCAATGTAGAAATATAAATCATACATCTAATTTGAGTTTCAATTATTTAAAGATTTGCTTAATGAAGGATTACATATAATCTCTGTAACCTTAGACCAAATCAAATAAAAATTAGGCTAACATATATGGTCACCTATATACTTTGTATCAATGGGTAAAGTTGATCACTATGTTTTGTCATCCGCGACTTTGAGTGTAATTTTTAAACTTATTAGATATATTAAAACGTTTGAATATATTATAATGTCAAATCAAATCATCTAAATGGGAAGGGTCATTACTTTAATTTTTTTCCTACCGACAAAAAGAAATTTTTAAATAAATCTCCCAATTGAGAGTTGGTCAGAATATCTAATAATCTAACTGTAGTGACAATAATCCGACACATGCATATGATTGCATGACTTATGTAAATTTTCATATTCATTTTCATACAAATATATTAATATAACAATATATAATATTCGATAAATTTTTTAGGATTTCAGAAAAATAGTAAACCCTCTGAAATCATAAAACTCAATCCAGAAACATCCAAATCAGCAAATGATCCATACATGTATGTCCAGATTAAACAAATCGGGTATATAAAAATATATGCATATTAGTAAAAATTTAAACAGTGTCTAAAATATATCTGATATTAAATCAGACCAAGAAAAGAGGTTATAGATACTTATTTCGATTTTATTCTAAGCAAATCTAAGGAAATGATGTCTCGAAGTGCCCGAACAACCCCTTCTCTCTCCGGTCGGCGCATGTCCATTCTCGATCCTCCGTTTCTCTCTCTTGCTACATCCCATTCTAACTCTCTCTTCACATCCTTCTTCACCGACGGCGGCTCCGACACGGACAACGATTTACCCTAATTTCATAAAAAAGGATCCGGCTCTAATTTCATGAGCTCTAATTGCAAATGTTTCGCCTAAAGCCGTCTATCAATATTAAAAGTAATAATTTTTTATAGTAACTAATTTAAAAAGTACTATTCAATTTAATTTTTCTTAAAAATCTATGAAGCGCTTAAGGAGTATAGTTTGACCCTCAAAAAAAGTATATGATTTTTAAGTATAGATGAATGCCTCTCTAAATGATCTCGCCAAGACATGTTGAGATGTTAGATTTTAATCCATGTGCCTAGGCACACTTGAGGTATGCCTTCAACAACATTTATGTTCATAAAAGCTAATTTACTATCCTTCCCTTCTATTTCTTCTACTGGTTTGATGAGAAGGGGATTCAATTAAACTTCATAACATTATATTTCACTATTTAATATGACAATAATATGAACTTCCAAAGAAAAATCTTCGAAATATGTATGTTACGGTAGCCTTATTTGACCAAACTCAATTGACTCTCTGCTCTAATCACGTTATGTGTAAAATGATCTTTTGAATGCGTTGATCTTTAGGGGCCTTTTTGCTTGAGAGGCTTATATCTTGAGGTGCGCCTCAATAAGAGCAGTGATTGTCGAACAATCTCTAATAATGCAGTCTAATAGGACGATCATTGCATAGGTGACCCTCGGTAGGACGATCTCCACGCAGGATGCCTCTAGATAGAATTGTCTCCACACAAGATATGTCTTTGCTGGATGCATTTCAGGCAAACTCAACCCATTAGAACAAGACCGATTTGGGAATTTGGATTTTAAAACTTTACACTAATGAGATTATGTTTTTTTTTACTGTATTAACATTAATGCGCCAACACCAAAATAAATAATTTAAATATTGAAATCCCTACATTTGTTGGTGGCAACTTAGTCACTCTCCATTGATTAAAATTAATTGAGAAGTCCTAACCTATTTCACAAAAAAAATTGGTATAAGAGAAAGGGCGACCATGTAGTTGTAATATTAATATCAGTATCAAATAATATATATTATTATAGAAAATATTAAAATAAAAATTTTTTTTTCTATAAATTATAAGTTAACAGAAAAATTTTGACTTATATATTACCATATATTGATGACCTGATATAATTTTATTATAATATCAAAAAATATTGATATTGATAATCATTCAGTATAACGAATATTGATTGATAGCTCATTTCATGAATCAATATTCTTTATTGTTTAGAAACACATAATCCCAGAAACACAAAATGCCTAGACAAAATTTACAGGATCAAATATACATCAATTTTGAAAAGAGCAAAACTAACAATTAACTGTAGTTTTTGAGTAGTTTCTAAGCAGAATAACCTTAGAGTAGATTTGGTTCTAAGAAAATTAGAAGAAATAAAAAATATTAAGGAAATTATTTTTTAAAGTTTGGCTGACAAAAAAAAATGTATAATGAAATTATTACATTAAGGGTCTATAATAATGTCTCTTTATTCTTTTCCTTAACTACCAAACAAATAAAATATTTTTATTATAAAATTAATTTATTTTTCATAAAACTTTTCATCTACATCTAAAAAAATAAAGAAAATATATTTTTATTTTTTTATATTTTAATTTTTTTCTTAGTAGTTTCTTTCCTTCAAATTTTATGAGGACCAAACATGCCCTTAATACCCATTTTGAGAATGGGTCAGGCAGCTGGATTGTGTGAATCAATACTCCATGAAGCTTTCCAACCAACTAATTTCAATTCAAAACACAAAGGCAAGAGTTCACCTTTTTATTTTTTTTAGAATTTTAGAAGAAAAGGCCATAACTTATCGAGATGGGTCACCAGCTTGTAAGTTTCATACTTATTATATATATATACATTCTTTAATTCATTGGTGGATAGATTAAGCTTTAAGGGAAGATCTCACAAAACATACTTAAGCAAAGGAAGTCTTTAGCAGATTATTGAAGCGGTGCTTGACACATGCACAATTAGCTCATGTGTGTATTTGAGGTGGTATGAACCCGCCTGATATGTGCCTAAAAGGTACATATGCACAAATTTTTTTAAAATAATCTGTGATTTATTGCACATAATATATGTACGAGCGGCACTTATGAATGGCCTAATGTTGCTGCTCACACTTAAATTATACATGCCAGACACTCATGTATCACTTGTGGTATGAATGCCAACGTAACTGTTAGGACATTTTATTGTGAGCATGCAAAGCACTTTCGGGACAGCAAACTAGAGAGAGAAAGAAAAAGAAGATGGTGAAGATTTTAGCTAATCGTTTGAATTTTGAATTTTGTTTGGACTTTTGCCATTATTATGGACATTGTTTTATTCATAGACTTAGATATTTTTTCCTATTATTCTTTTTTAATTTTTCTCTTTTTATATTTGTCACGATTTATCGATATTATGATAAAACTTAAAAGAAATATTGGAGGTTTGTGTAACTATACTTTTAATATTGTGAATTATATATAGATTTAAGATCTTTTAATTCTGCTATTCATTTATAAAGGGTTTTTATAAAAAAAATCATGTATCATATTTTAACTCATTTTTTATTATTGTTGTGATTATTTGTGAATTATTATTATACTTTTTCGCATCTTCAACCAATGGGTCGATTTCTCGATTCATGCAGAAATTTGCTCGTAGTTTGATTGTGATGCTTGGTATCTTGGGCCCAATAGAACTTGCCTTAATGTCTGTGGAACATAGAGTGGGATCGTAATCTATAGGCACCGAGTTTTCTCCTCCAGTAGGAGGCTTTCAAGGGAGATCTTTGTAGGTGTTGTAGCAATACAGTGGAGAAGTTCAATAAACCCATGTAAAGAACCACGAAAAATTTTCAAAGTTGAGTTTCCAAAAGGAGGGATACCGTATTGAATTGAGGGGAAAACTTTGAGGTTGCTGAACTACAATAGAATTTAAGTAGATGGTTATAGATGCTATTGAGTATTAGGTCAATTAAGTAGGGCATCTGTATACCATACAACCGATGATGAAATAGGTAATTTTTCACTCTTACAATAATTGATGTATGAATTCTGATACTTCTTTGAGCCTACAAAATCGCCTTACATTGTAGTTAGATTGACGAAATAATGGGACTAAATCAACTTGGTGACATAATTTCCTAAGCCCCAGTAACTTGGTGACATCATCTAAAAGTCTTCTGTAGAAATTTCTATTTGCTATGATGGTAATGTTTTAGGGTCACCATTTAGCCACTAACTCTAAATGATGTTTCATCACACACACACACACACACACACACACACACACACACAAAGTCTATATTCGCCCTATATATATTTATTAAAAACCTAATCTAACCCTAAATGATAGTATAAATAGATGTGTTATATGTTAAGTTATCTAAAGTAATTTGGAGAGTGTTTAAAAGGTGTTTTCTAAACATTTCTCTTTGGTGTTGGAGTAATACTACAAGCCAACTTGTGACGTCCTATTCATTTATTGATTATTAAGTGGGCTCACTAGTATGGATGGTCAGGAGATCTATCTGCCTGGCTGTTTATTTTAAATGATACATTTTAGTGAATGTATTTTAAGTAGGTTGTATGTTTTAGATTATAAATTTCGTGGTAAAATGATGCCATTTTATAAGGTTGAAAGTCGACAATTGATCGACGTCCGAAGTTACATTCGAGCGTCAAATATGTCTCGTTATAGACTAACAAATTTCAAAAAAATCTTCGAACCAAAGTCCAATCGGATGTATATTAACCCACCATGAGGGAACTATTGTGTTACAAACATTAAGTCCCTTATCATAATGGCCGTAAGGATTTTGGTTTCCAACAAATTCATTCAATTTCTAATTTTAAATCATGTAATATTTAGCCTGTATAAAAAAAATTTTAGAGCTTATCATTCAAAACATATCATAAATTATGGACCCTAATACTCTATTTTTGACTCACGCACTCCTTTTTTCCTTATTTATCTAATTAATTAAATTGTTAGATTAAAAAATTTTAATTTCAGTATCAGAAAATAAATCAAAAAATAAGTTTTAATTTATTAAAAAACTTTTATTTTTGTTAATGATATGCATTATTTAAGTTAAAAGATTTAAAAGTCTAATTTAAAATTTTAAAATTGAATTTAAATTTAAGGTGCAGATTCATTTATCTTTTTAAAAGATTATTATAATTTGTTTTATTTAATTTTTTTTCTAATTTTAATCTATAAAAATTTAAAAATTCAAATTTGTATATAGTGATAGTTATGTGTGAATTAAATCTATCCGCATGTAAGTTGCGATAAGCATAAACCCTAATTCGCCCTCATTCCCAACACAAAACCCCTCTCCCTCGCTGTTCTCAGTTGCTTGTGTTCCGGTGTCTGCCCTAAAGAATCTTTCCTCAGAAATAAGATGAGCTCTTTCAACCACCCAACCAAGAACTTCGACAACCTCCTCCTCCAGTCTCTAATGTCAAGACTTCAAATCCGCCCACAGCCACCGACCGGTGACCATCCCCTCCTCTCTCAGTCCCTCGAAGACCTCCTCCTGGATGCCACCACTAACTTCCGACTCTCCGAAGACTCCGACCAAGAATCCGAGTCCGGCGAAAAAACCCAACTAGCCAAAGAGGAATCGAAGCTCGAGAAGGAGATAATCAAGATCATTCTCAGCGGGAAAACGGAATCCCTAAAACCGAATTCGGGTCAGGCGGTTACCATTGGAGAACACTATATTTGCGTCGGGTTCCACGACGAGACCGGATCAGATTATAGGGTTTGGGAGTGGCATGGGCATATAATGCTGTTTGATGAAGAGAATGGGTATACACCTGAGTATATTTATGGTAATTACTTTGAGAGAGTGTCGGTTAGTGGGAGTGGGACAGTGGAGGCGAATAAGGCAGGAGGTCAAGATGAGAAAGCAGATGAGGAGAGTGAAGAGAAGGTGGGAAATTTGGGATTGAGGGAGTTGATTGAAAAGGGGGATTCGGGTGGAAGTCGAATTCTTCATCGGAATATAAATGCCAGTTCTCCTAGGTATGGCTGTTGAACCCTTCTAAAATTTATGGTTGATTTGATGTTTCCAATTTTCATAAATACTTTTTTTGTGTATGGAGTTTGTTCCAATTTTTTTATGTTCTTTGTGTTTTTTGGTGATATTTTCATGTGGCTTTGAATGACAATCACTTATAAGTAGTTTGGTTTAATAGTATGTGATATTCCTTTTTCATAATGTCAAGCAGTCCTGTCAATCCTATAATGCTGCATACATATAATATTCATTACTGTGGTAGCGAATATGTTTGAACTTATGTAATGATAGTCTTGCATACACATTTTAGCTGGGATCCAAGAAGGATAACAAACTCTGTAAATTGAGCGACAAGGAGTGGGACTCTAATACTTGGAATCATGGATGAAAATATTGGTATTAGTATTTGTCAGGGCTATTTATTATTGGATATATCAAACAATATATAATGTATTGATATATCGAACAAATATATATTGGTATTTGATATATTGAAGGAAAAAAATTATGAAAATCTTAAGCTGAAAGAGCTGTATCTGTCAATATATTGGCGAGAGTTGGTCCAATAATAGGTATATCAGCTGATATATTACGACATATTGCCGATATAACAACATATCGCAATATTGTTGTGGTATCTGAAAATATCGATATTGGAGGGCCTAATATAAATACATATTGGCTGCTATTTGCAATATCGGCCAATATTTTTATCAATGCTTTGAATTTGAAATTTTTTATGTCATTTTGGAATTTAGTTTTTTTTTTTTTTTTGATGTCTTTATCTCCAATGGCGTTTTACCATCAGTACCAAACTCAATTACTTGCCTCACAAAATGAAAGGGAAATTGAGAGGCCAAATCCTCATCAGACTTGGTGACACTTTTCATTTCTACCCACATCTCTAGGCCATACTCATTGGAGTCTAAGATGCCGACCCCTTCCTCCTCCTTGTTGATTTTCATCTCTTTCACTACTATCTTACCAATCATCCCAAATGGATACAACTTCAAATCCTCTAATCCTTCCTCATTAAACCTTCTTTGGCCTATCCTAGAATCCACATTGGGATAAATAGGTCCTTACCAGGAGTGTCAGCCTGAGGGACAATACTCTTCCGCCGAGTCTCAAGATTAATATTGGCAAAGAAAGTATCAACATCATCAACTATGTCCTCATCTAAACTCTCACGTGAGCAATGTTGTAAGAGGCGTGCCTAGGCTCGGGGCTCAAAGCCTGGCCCCACAACAAATCTAGGCAAGGCTCATTTCGAGAGGCATGTGTCTAGGCTTTAAGGTGCGCGCCTTTTGTTGAGGCTCAAGGTGTGTGCCTAAAGTGTTTCATAGTTTTTTCTTAAAAAATAAAATAAATTTTTTTATATTTTTTAAATTAATCATTATACTTTTACTATAAATTTTGTGCTTGTAAAATTGAGATTGATGAGAATAATGAGTAAATTATTAGAATAGTGGATGGAAACTATAATGATAACAATGGATTTACATTTAAGGTTGATTTTTCAACAAAGGATTTTCTAGCTAAAACTATTTAAGTAAATGAGGCTATACATTATAATAAATTGCAAAATAGTGTGAACTTTGAATGATAGTATATCTAAAACTACTTAATTTGACCTTGTAAATGATGAATATTCTAACTTAGAGAGATAAAAATAAAGAAGTCATTCAAGTAAATAAGTTAAGGATAGAGAAGAAGATAAACTTTGTTTAGCAATGATGATAAATATTAGCCTTTACTATAAGTATCTTACAACAATATTTTAGATTTGTTAATGAATTTTATTGTTCTTTCACATTTGTGGTAAGATGTGTTTGTTAATTGCCATCTTCTTTGTTGTTTGTTAAATTGTGAGTATATTATTATTGTTATTTTTTGTATTTTCTTATTCTCATAATAATTTGAAGAATTAGAAATCATTACAAGAATATAATACACACACATATATATATATGTTTCATAAATGGGAGCTTTACTTCCATTTGGCTTGTGCCTGCGCTTTGCACCTTGGCCCTAGGCTCTAGGGACCCCTTATGTCTTGATGTGCCTTGCGCCTTTAACAACACTACACCCAAGGGTACAATAGTTCAAGGCAAGTCTATCTGATTACTTGCAATATCTTTGTACTTGAAATTATTGAAGTTTTACTAGAATGGTTACTTCCTTGAAATCATGGAAGGTTTTGCTAGAGTGGTTACTCCTGAGGTTGTATCAAGCCGTACATATTAGATGGAGTGCCACCCTTAGTGGACAAGAAATTGGATGCCTTCCTCGTGAAATAAATCAAACATGTAATTTATCCCATTGCCATCTTCTAGCCCTTTTTCATATATCCTTTTATGCAGCAATTTTAACCAAATTTAGGTATTTGTTTTGAGTGGTGGTACACTTCGTTCCACATCTTAGTTCACTGCATCATGGATCAAGTCAATCACATTGTACTGAATTGGATCCACTTGAATTATGCCAAAGTCATATTTTTGATATGATCCTTAGTTGCCACGATCCATATCTGAATAGGATATGACTAGCACAATGATCACGATGAGTTTGGAACCACTTTAGCTAGCAAGTCTTATGTCTCAGATTGAAATACATAATTTAAACATGATTACATTAGCATAAACATTGGGAGGCTTTGCCACCTTATTTGATATATGTACATGAGAGTAAAACTTATCCAAAAATGAATTGGTAAATATTATAGGGCTGACAAATCAATACGTCTTCAAAATGACTAATGAAAACATGGAAGTTCTCCAAAAAGGCTCGACCTAAACATGTATAATCATTATGAAGGGCCCCTGGCCTCATAACCTCATTGACTTGGAAAATGAATAAAGTAATATGAGACAAATTTAAGTAAATAGATAATAAACTTGCAAGTTTACTTGTAAACAACCAACACATGTCAAAACTTGCAATAATCAAGAATATTAATGACTTAGTGTATAACTCATAAATAACTATCTAAAATATTTTTCAACATAGACATTGAGACAATCATGAAAATATCTTAACATATAAGAATATTTGGAATTATATAATCATGTTATGTCATGCATCATTGTCATCCACATGCGTAGAGCAGCTCCCAAAGATCAAAGACATCTAATGTACACCCTAAATGCATTATGTATATGAAATGCAATCTTAATGATCTCGAATCATGAATGTATGGTAATACATGCAGGGCTCGTGTCCATGCAACATATTTGTCCAAAATAAACATGTTTATTAGCTACTAATGATTAGAAATTACATAGGGATCTTTATAAACATAATAGCATATTATTCATTTTTAAGGTTTTAAAACTCATTTTCAAACATGATTAATCAAATGGATAATATTCCTGTAAATCTTATAATCTGCTGACTCAAATTGTGCAATGTAATACTTAACTTACTCTTGAAATTTCCAAGGTGGAATCTTGCATCAATTCTCCTAAATTAAATAAATTATGGTATACTTTAGGTACTAATCTAAATTAGACAATGACCCAATAATTTTTAGATGCATGATATTTCTCTTGTTTTAAGAGAGAGAATTTTAAGGACAATATCTCTACTATCTCCCTTTTCTGATTGAATTTGAATAGTGTTTTACTAAATCATCTTAATGTTGGCATGCTTAATATATTTCTCTTAAATTACACCATTGAACAACCTAATAATATCGTAGTTTCATAATATCCATTATTTACATAAATTAATCTCCAAAACCTCTAAAATAGCTCCAACAAATCAATTCACCCAATTACGGATTGTATACAACTTAAGATTCCCATAATCAAAGAAAACATGACTTTAAGGCCAAACAGTTGAAATTAAAATTTCCTCCAAGAAATAGATATATATGCTTATCATGAAATCGAATAAATTACTGTAAAATATCAAGATTAGAAACTACTCTCCATTTTCTCTCAGTTCCCTTCTCTTCTTCCTCTCAGCCCCTTTTTCCTAGGTTTTTCTCTTATATTTTTTTTTCTGATTCTAAACCAACAAATTTTGTTGTCTTTTGAAATCTGTCTTTTTAGTTCTATGGAAACCGCAACCAATACAGAATATTTGTTGTTTTCATCCGTTGACAGGTGCCCTTTCATTTCTACTTGCATCCACATGCTTCCTTTCTGTCTTGTTTTGCTCACTTGTTTGTTTATTTGGTTTGTTTGATTTTTTACCTAGAGCCCCACATTAGTGCAATGGTAATTTTGTTCCATTGAAACTTGGAGGTCAGATATGCAAACCACAGAAAAGCCTCTCTACAATCTAAAGGTAATTCTACATCTTGTCCACCCCAGGCCCTGCAATATGTGAAGCCTTATATCTTGGGCTATCCTTAATGGACTACGGGATATTTAATGTTACCATCCTGTATAAATGTTAGATCACACCCAGTTAATTGTCACTCTAAATAAAAATGAATGGAAAAAGTTAGGTCAGTACTCAATGTTAACAATAGAAGGAAAATATCCCAAAGTCCTGCTAGCAGAATCCATGAAGCAAAGCATGCACAGGAATATTAATGGCCTGAGAATCAATAAAAACCTATCTAGTGTGGCTGACTATTGTAGTTTTCTGATAGAAATTGTTCATTTTTTCCAACAAAATAATGCCATGAGATTTTCTGGTCAAATAATACCTAATACTGGATTTAAGTTAAAGCTGTCAAAAAACCTAATATTAACGAACACAAAAACAAATGAAACCTATCAAAAAACTAAATGACAAAATGAACATTTAGAATTCACAAATTGAGAGATCCAAATGCATCTCCCAAAGGCACCACAACATATTTAATACAACAGAACAAATAATCCCCTTTTTACTTATCCCACAATAAATATCATGTTGTGACAGAAACACAAGCTTAAAAAGTGGTTCTCCTTATGTTTTTTTAGAAAGGGTCACATTTTCTTTATTGAAATATTGTACTCCCTGACTGTGGATGATATGTTGGAACTGCTTCTTCAACCTATTTCAAGTATTGTCTGTTCAATACACCCAAAAAATGATTCTGTTGTATGATCAAAAGTTCTTGTTGGTGTTCAACCACTTTAAATTGATGCCAAAAGCTTCTCAGCAGCTTGTACTCAACAGTTGGAGTTAGATTTCAAGAGATTTGGAGAGGAAGCATAGCGGATATGTGCTGTTAGAGGGAGAGAATTTGCAGGGTGGGTTATGTCGGATGGAGAGAGGTTTATTTTATTTGATGAGTAATTGAATAATCTAGAAGGGAGGAGGTTAGCTTCCTGCTACTAACCCTTTCCTCTCCCAACTGACAACATTAGTGTTGTCTTTGATCAAAACACTGGTGTTTAAATAGGGCTGCTTTTGTCCTTGTAATCTCCATTAGTCTCTTTCAAAGATTTCACACCACATTTAAAGTTGAGGGTAGTGGAGGATAATATGCCTAACCTCCAAGTATTGTTGTTCAGTTTATCCCAAATAAGATGTACTCGAAGTGAAAGTATTTCTAGGTTTTGCATCACTTTATTATCATATGCTAGCTGTTTTTCTAAGTGTCAAAATTATCTATTTGAAGGTTTGTCATCATTTTATTGTCATATCTTCCCTTGTTATTCTAAGTTGTGAAAACTATCTATAGAAGAATTTAACTAACAAGAAATTAATCGACAGATCTTGATTGAATATTTAGTAAACGTGGTAAGTATTTTCTGTTGCATGAGCCTGGAATTGAATAATCAAGGTTGCCTCAGACATATTTAGTCAAAAGGACCATTTGTACTTGTTGTGAACCTGTTTCTTCTTATTGCAATCTATTTTTATAGGTTCATTGCTTCAGCTTTCGTCAATGGACTGGTGCCTATGCCATTAGATAATAACATCCATTTTATTCAAGGGTACTATGCTTTGTTTCCATGAACTGAGACACATGCAAAAATATTTATCACTGAACTTCAATTTTTGATTGTCAACTTATTATTACTTTGGATAAGTATTGAACATTTTTCTTTTTGGATGCTATGGTATGTTTCTTCTTATTTTTTTGTCACTCTTGTTAAAGTGGAGGGTCCTTTCAAAATTTTCTATTATAAGAATTGGACTTATAAGAATCTGTTATTACCCTAAGAATAGGAATAAAGGGGCTGGCTGTGTCACCTATCCATGCTAATGACATCTCATCAATCCATGTAGCAAATATTTAGTTAAGTGGTAGTAGTCAGTTAACAAGTAGTTAAGTGTTAATGATGCTGGTTATCGTTGAAGTCATTATTGGCAATGGTTAATGCAATTTCATCTTGAAGGACATTCAATTGATCCATCTGCTTAATCCATGGATACTGCATTCGGTTTCATGGCAGCCCATGGACGATTGTGTCGCAATAATTGTACCATGGAAATTATGTAATGCTTTATGGTGACTTGATGACAAGAAGAAGTGCCTTGAGAATTAAAGACTAGTGTCTTTGAATGCTTATTTATGTTATCTTGAAAACTCACTCTTGTAATTAATTGCATAGTACAATCCATGTGTCTACTCAATGGGATGAATTTGGTTGATTGAAGGCATTTGCAATAGCAAGCATATTAGCTAAGCGGCGGTTTGGTGTAGGAGAGTTCAATCGTACCTTTCACCTCTTTGGAACATGGATTGGAGTGATTCCATTACTTGTACTCTTTTAAGAAATAGTAAAAACTATCATATTGTTGCTCATGGACGTAGTTCTTATCCTGGGAGTGAACCATGTAACTTTAGTGGCTTGTGTGTGAATTTTGTCACAATTTCATTATTACGACAAATCGGTATCGTAGATCACGTTTGGTCAACATGGCATTAGGAATTTGAATACTGCGATTAAGTTGAAGAGAATTTGATGGCAAGTGCAACTTCACTTTATGGAAATTCAAGGTGAATAATTTGTTGTTCAACAAGGCCTTTACGATGTGCCAAAGGGAAGATAAGCCAATGCTTATACTTCAGATGAAGATTTGGAAGGATCTAGATCTTCATGTCATTAACACTTTCTTCTGCCTAGTTGATGACGTCCTCTTTGATGTGGCTAAGGAGAAGTTGGTTGAGACACTATGAGCTAAATTGGAGAGCCATTATATGTCTAAGTCTCTTGCAGAGATTATTTGAAGTGGCAACTCTACTAATTAGAGATAAGGCACTTTTGTTCATGAACACTTGAATAATTACAAGAAACTTCTTTGTCAATTGCTAAGAATCAATGCTAATTTTGATATTGAAGACAAAGCTTTATTGCTTTTGTGATCTCTCCTTGTCTTTTATCATTATTTAGTGCACTAACCTATGGCAAAGAGACCATAGTTTTTGATGACGTGACTAAGCTTTGTTGTCGAAAGAAATTTGAGAAAGCCAATTGCAGTAAACAAGGCTTCTGGTCTTAGTGCAAGCTCAAACTAATTCTAAGTCTAAAAATTAGAATTGGTCTAGATCTAAAAGTTCATCAAGTGTGATTATTGTAAAAACTGGGGCACATTAAGAAGGATTGGAGGAAGCTAAAGGCAAAGGAGAGCAAAGAAAGCAAACTCGAGACTACTAGTGTGTCCAAGAGCTCTCGGTGAGAATCAAGAAAGTATTGTTTTGTTTGCATCTCTAGGTAATTTATCGAGTTTTTGGATGCTTGGTTCTTGGTGTTTTTTTCACATGTGCCTAAATAAGAACTTGTTTTCTACGTACACACCTATCAATAGTGGTATGGTTCTTTTGTAAAATAATGTTGCATCACTACATGTGAGATAGTTGGGATTGAAACATAAAAGTCTAGATGTTTGATGGAATTTGGATGACTCTAACTGATTTTAGACATGTCTTGGATCAAAATAGAAATTTAATTTCTTTAGGTGTTTTAAGTTATCTTGGTTGCAAAGTGGTTGTTGAGAATGGTTCCATGAAAATTAGGAAGGGATCTTCATGACAATGACAGCTAATAAAGTTGATAATCTCTATGGCCTTATAGGAAGTATTGATATAGGTGAAGCATCCAATGTTACTTGGATGAAAATGGCCAAAGACAATTATGGCATATGCAGCTGGGCATATGAGTGAATGAGGTGTGGAAGAGCTTCACAAACAGAACTGTCTCAAAGGTTTAAAGCCTTGTATATTGGACTTTTGTGAGCATTGTGTATTTGGTGAACATTACTGGATTACTTTTTGTACTTTTGTTAATACCACTGAAGACATTCTTGATTACATTCATTTGGATATGATGGTCCTTTGCAAGTCCCTTAAAGGGGAGGTTCTAATTATCTTGTTTTGGTTATTGATAATTTTTGAAAGGTGTGAATCTACACCATAAAACAAAAATCCTATGTTTATGAATTTGTAAAAGGTGAAGGCCATGGTTGGAAAACAAATAGATAGGAAAGTAAAACAAATACAAAAAAAAAAAAAAAAAAAAACCTTTGCATGCACAACGTATGCGAGTAAACCTCATCTAAGTTTAATTGGTTTTGTGAGGAGGAGGGGTTCACTCAGTACCAAATAGCCCCTTGGACTCCAATAAATCGGCGTTGTCAAGTGTGTGCATAGAACATTAGTTAAATGGGCTCGGAGTATGATGAGTGTCACTCGATTGTTAAAAGACTTTTGGGCCTATGTGATTAATATTGTGTATCTTATCAACATGTTGCCTTCTATGACAATTGGTCCCAAAACATAAAAGGAGGTTTGGTTGGATAAGTTCTCTTATTATTGCGATTTGCACATCTTTGGTTCATGAGATTGAAGAAGTCATTTAAGCTTATAAACTAAGAAAGGTGATGAAAATGAACTTTTTTTTTTAATTATGATGATAAATATTAGTCTTTATTATGAGTATTTTACGAATAATATTTTAAGTTTGTTAATGAATTTTGTTGTTGTTGTGCATTTGTAGTGAGTTATATTTATTAGTTGCCATTTTTGTTGTTGTTTGTCAAACTATGAGTTTATTATTATTGTCAAAAATATTTTTTGTATTTTTATTCTATTATTGGCTTTAACAAATAGAATTCATTTCTAAAACATCGTATATACATATTTCATAAATGAGTGCCTATGCCTTATGCCTTGATGGTCCATCACATAAAAATTATATACATATTTTTTATATTCCGTCATACCGTATAGTGTTAAAGCTTCTAGGTTGTGGTGCCAATGGCCGGGTTAGCCTCTTCATAATCAGCAAAGATGTCGAATTCAAAGAGAAGGCCATGCTTAAACCGCCAATGCTGAAAAAACAACATGTTGAATTCCATAAAGGATGAAGAAGAGGCTCGAACTAGTTGAAAAGGATGAGAATCTTGCCCTAATATGCAAATTGAGACCGATGAAGAGGATTTCAAACTTACAAGAACTAGATGTCTCTATGGAGAAGAAAGCGCATGCAAATTCCAGCCATGGTAGCTTTTACCATGCTGGCCGAACTTGGAGATCGAGCACCTATGGAGAATCCATTGCCGACCCTAAGGCTAAAAGTGGATGCATGCTATGCTGGATGTGATGTAATTCCTCTACAAGAACAAAATGTAGGAACTTGTCAAATGCTGAAGGATAAAAGAGTTAGTTGCAAATAAGTGTACAAAAGCTGGCTGAACATGGAGAATTGAGCACCTACAGAGAATCTGTTGCTGATCCCAAGGCCAGCAAGTGAATGCATGCTACGCTGGATGTGATAGAATCCCTCTACAAGAACAAAATGTAGGAAGTTGTCAAATGCTGAAGGGTAAAAGAGTTAGTTGCAAATGGGTGCACAAAAGAAAGTTCGATAGCATAACTCACACTCGGTTGTGAACGGTTTTACATATATGGAAGATATCAATTTTCCTGGAATCTATTCTCCTGTTGCGAGACATAGTTCCATTCCTACTTTGTTAGCTTTAGTTGCATTGCGTGATCGTGAACTTGAGCTGCTAGACGTGAACCATACATTCTTACATGGAAAATTAGAGGAGATATATATGACTCAACTTGAGCATTCACAGTGAAAGGAAATGAAGAACATGTATGTAAGTTGGAGAAGTCCCTCTACAGCTTAAGCAATTTCCAAGGCAATAGTACAAACATTTCAGTTTGTTCATGGTTAAGAACAGTTTCATTCGAAGAGAGTATGATTGATATGTATTGTAGTGAAAATTTACTCCTCTACTACTAATTAGCGATGCAAATCAGAATAAAAGAGGTTGGTAAAAGAAGTGAGGGAGAACGAGACAAGCAAAAGGCAAAACAGAAAGGGGATTTAGGAACACTAATCTGATTCCTTAAAAGCAGACCGATCAGAAATTGCATCAATTCAATCAACTAATGAACTTTACGCTCTTACCCATTTGGTTATACAGTGCTGATGAATAACAGCCACTACTAAAATATTTCACTTCTACTAGCTATCTTTGGTTCCATCAGTTGCTGCAGTTGAAATCTCAGGTATAATCTCTTATTTCAATTTTCGGTCCTTTGTACCCTTTTGTTTTGCTGATGCTAAAGGCTAAGCCATTGGATCTTTTGATTGATCTCATTAATTGTGAAGTTGTTATTGCTTCTTGATGGTAGAATTATCGGTCTATCACGTGTATGACTTGCTGGTGTAACATATGGATCCCAAATTATATTTTAAATAATAATTAATTAAATTAATTAATGAAAATATCGAGGTCCATTGAGGTTTTGGGTCAATAGATGTTTTGACTGGAATAAGTTAGACTAAGTGATGCTTGACTAGCACTTGATCCATGTATATGCGTATTTTGAACAGTAATGTCACGCCTGAAGAATGCCTTTGGGGTACTCGTGTGTATTTTAGGCAGAATAGACATGCCCAATATGCGCTTGAGAGACGCACATGCATGTTCAGGAATGCGTGTTTGATGGACGCTCATGCGTTGTACGTTTTATGCTTTGTTATCCGATGTGCACTTGATAAGCATACATGAACCATTTTTTTTTTTATATATGCGCCAATAAATATATTTTTTGGGTATGAAAAAGTCTAAGAATATGCTCATAATTGAGTAGAATTTTCAGTTTAATTATGTACGGACCATTGTAAAGAATTGATAGAATATATTCAGACATTTTTAAATATATTATAAGCAAATTGGAAGTCGCACCTATTATCTATAAGTTAGAAAGTAGCATTTGGCTCGTCTATAAGGTTATACATAGACGGCCTATCTATAGGTCTTGAATAGTAGCATATGGCATACGGTTATGCAGAAAGAATCATAATTTGAGTTTTGATATTCGTCATTTGTTGATGAGGCTATCACCATCATTGGTCCCCTATATTTTGGCATGATTTGAGCATATTTCAAGTATTTGTATAGTTTACTAATATGATTATCAGTTTGGATTATGCGTGATAAGTTTGCAAATAATGGTTATCATTTTCTGGATAATTGATTATGTCATATTCTAGATACCTTTGATTTATATATGTTTACTAATTAAAATTATATATTTTGCTGAACAATTAGCTCACTATTGTTTTTGTTTTCACTAACCTTTCAAATTAGAGAGCTTGGTACTTACAGGTAGTTTGGGTTGAGAAAAAGCTGTCCAAGATAGAGTTAGATTTTTGGATTAGTTTAATGTATTAATGTTATTTAGAACAATAGATTAGATTGTTAAATTTTTGCTACAATTATTAAGTATTGTAATTTTCAGGTATTGGATGTATAATGAAGGTGATTGAGTTTGATTTCGGTTTCATTCAGCAGTTCAGTTAGATTATGATTTGATTCATTTTGATTTAGTATGGATACTTTTTCTTATGTATGATCGAGATCTTGTTTGTCGGTGCTTAGGAGCTACTTTCAGGTGTGATATTTCGAGCCCTTTGATGAAATTTATTATTTTATTTCGGGTTGTTTGCGTTTGATTTTCAGGTTCGTGTTCCGATATTATTTGGGTTTTGGTTGGTGGAATAACTAATTGAATTTTAAATAATTATGGATTAAGAAATTAATATAATTTGACCTCGGGATTGGGGACGTGACAGTTTGACTACTATTGGATAGACAATGCATGACACTTCACATGAGAACTACCCTCCTGTGGACCACATTAATGTACTTAAGGATGAAATGCTGGAAATTGATTGGTTATGAAAGTATAATCTTCCCGAGTGGCATCTGCCACATCTAAGTTGGTCCAGTGAAGCAGCCACTGCTTTACTTGTAGTGAGCTTCTGGTGATAGTCTTGGCTGACAGAATCTTCGAAGGTGCTAAACAAGTCTTGATCTGTTAGCAATGGTAGCTCCTGCTGAATATGGTGTTGGCTGCCAGTATGCTTTTTTAAGAGAGGCACATGGAACACGGTGAATCTTGCAGTGTGTTGGCAGCGTTTGTAAGCCACCATCCCTACTTTAGCCTCAAATGAAAATGACCCATAATACTTGGATGCCAGCTTAAGTGTCTTCTATATTGCCACAAAGGTTTGCTTATAAAGCTGTAACCTAAGATGCACCAAGTCCCCAACATTAAAGGCTCTGTCTGGTCTATGCTTGTCAGCAAAGTGCTTCATTTGGTTCTGTGAAATTTGTAGCTGTTCCTTAATAAATTGTTTGAGGGCTAATCTTTTTGAAGGAAACAATACGTGGATGCAACTGGTGTGTCGTGGGGGTGGTGCATGGGTTACTGGGGTGGATTACCATATAGGGCTTTGAAAGGAGACTTTTGGTTACCATTATGAAAAGAGAAATTGCACCACCATTCAACCAAGGATGAACATTTATGCCATTTCTTTGGTTTTTTGACTTGTGATACATCTAAGGTAGCATTCTAATATTTTGATTACTTTATCAGATTGGCTGTCTGTTTGAGGGTGATAGGCTGTATGAAGATAAAGTTTGATATCTAATTGATTGAAGAGGCTTGTCCAAAAAATGCTTGTGAAAATTTATCCTTATCAAATATGATGGATGAAGGATGGCCATGTAGTTTAACAATATTGTCAAGGAAAAGTTGGGCTACTGTGGAAGCAGTAAATGGATGTTTTAGAGTAAGGAAGTGAGCATATTTTGTAATTTATCTACAATTAGCATAATTGTGTCTTTGCCGTTGCAGAGGGGTAAATGCTCTATGAAATCCATTGTGATCATGGATCATGCATGTGAAGGAATGGGGAGGGATTGTAGGAGGCCAGGGTAAGGCTTTCTATCAGATTTATTAAGCTATTAAATTTCACATGAACTTACTAATTGCATTACCTGTTTGTGTAGACCAAGCCGATAGAACAATTGGTGTGTTCTTTTGTAAGTGGCTACGATATCTGAGTGACCACTGACTGGAAATGCATGAAGAGCAGTGAGTATTCAATTCTGTGGTCTGTGCTAGAGCCCATTTATAATCTGTTATGATATTTGTTTAGTCCTGAGCTGAAATGGAATGGTTGTTTTTCAGTATTGATTAGCAGAGTACACTGTAGGGAAGAAGTCAGTGGATCCTTTTGATATTTGTTATTGACCTCCTTTATCCGTTGTAAAACAATTGCTTCCTCAAAGTGTCTAGATAGTGAATCTGCCACCACTTTTTCCACACCTCTTTTGTATTAGATTGTGTATTGTAATCCCATCAGTTTACTGAGGCTTTTGTGTTGTAGGACTGATGTAAACATTTTTTTCCAACATGTGCTTTAAACTCTCCTTGTCTATTATTATGATGAAAGGTTAATGTTGTAAGAAGTGATTCCATTTGGTGACGGCAAATAGAATGTCTGGAAGTTCCCTTTCATATGCAGGTAGACCTTGGTTTCTTGGACCAAAATGCTTGCTGATAAATGCAATGTGGTGTGCATGTTGTTTTATGACAATCCCAATCCCTGAATTAGAAGCATCTGTCTCTATGGTGAATGGGGCATTGAAATCTGGTCGTGCCAGAACTGGAGCTTGTATCATTGCCTGTTGAGTTTGAAAAGCAACCATGGCTTCCTCTGTCAGTTGAAATTTTGCAGCTTGAGAAAGAAGTCGATGGCTTGGTAATGAGGCCATAACTACTGATGAATCTTCTTTAGTAGCCTGTAAGCCCCCAAAATCCATGGATAGTGTTGGTGAATGTTGGTACTGGCCAATTAGTCATTGCTGCTACTTTGGCTTTATCAGTGGCTAACCTTTTGCCTGAGACAATATAATTAAAGTACCCAATTTATTGTTGTCCAAAAGAACATTTAGATATCATAGCAAAAAGCTTATGCTGTCTAAGGATGGTTAGTACTTGTGACAGATGAAGCAAATAGAAATCAAAATTGGGCCCGTAAATCAGTATATCATTGAAGAAAATTAGTACAAATTTCTAAGTTGGTTGAAAAATGGTATTTATAAGTGATTGAAATGTAGCAGGAGCATTAGTGAAGCCAAAAGGCATCACCATGAATTTGTAATGGCCTTGGTGTATTTTGAAGACAGGCTTATGGATGTCCAATGGGTTCATCATAATTCGATGATAGCCAAATCTTACTTACATTTTGGAGAAAAAAATGTAAGTAATGGCCTTGGTGTAAGGATGGTTAGTACTTGTGACAGATGAAGCAAATAGAAATCAAAATTGGGCCCGTAAATCAGTATATCATTGAAGAAAATTAGTACAAATTTCTAAGTTGGTTGAAAAATGGTATTTATAAGTGATTGAAATGTAGCAGGAGCATTAGTGAAGCCAAAAGGCATCACCATGAATTTGTAATGGCCTTGGTGTATTTTGAAGACAGGCTTATGGATGTCCAATGGGTTCATCATAATTCGATGATAGCCAAATCTTACTTACATTTTGGAGAAAAAAAAAAGCTCCATGTAATTCATCTAATAAATCTTCTATGATTGGAATAGGAAATTTGTTCTTGATGGTTAAATTGTTTAGTTGTCTATAATATATGCAAAAGCGCCAAAAACCATCTTTTTCTTTACAAGAAGCATAGGGGATGAAAATGGACTAGTGCTTGGTTGTATCAATGTCGTGTTGAGCATTTAATTTATTTTTCAATTTCATCTTTTTAAATGTGATTAAATCTATAGGGTCTCAAATTGACAGGTTATGCTGATGGGATCAAGGGAATATGGTGGTCATGAGATCTTTGTGGTGTTAGTTGGTTAGGAGCTGTCATTAGTGGTGAAGATATGAGCTAGAAAGCCTTGTCATGATTGAATCCATTGTTGTGATTTTTTTTTCTTTGGGAAATGCTTGCCAATGAAGCATTCTCAGTGGTTCCATGATGTTTAATTTGTTTGCCTTGGTGGGTAAATAATATGGAGAGGTTGGAGAAATCAAATAAGATTGGCATGAATAAAAATTGATAGTGGCATTAGTATTGGTCGTAGTCATATTTATATTAGACATATCGTACAATACGTATTAGTATTGGATATATTGAACGGAATAAAATTTCTAAAAATCGTAAGCTAATAAGACTCGCATTTGTTAATGTATCGATTGTATTAATCAACATATTTGTTATATCGGCCGATATTTTGGGTATCAACTATTACAAAAACATATTTATATATAATTACAGTATAGTAAAATATCGGTGTTGGGGGACTTCGATACCAATATATATTGGCCGATACATATTATATTAACCGATATTTGCATCCATGAGATGGGGCTACATTGGCTTAACCAGTTTACATCTAAAATCATGTCATTCTGTCCCAATTGAAGAATTATGATATCTTCCTAGAATGGGTGACCTTGCATTTTTAAAGTGAATTGATTACATTGAGCATCACTAAGCATTTTGTTTTCATTGGCCACTGTTACTTGAAGAGGTGTTGTTTGAATCACTTGTGCCTTAGTAGAAGACACAATTTTGTGGTCAAGGACACTGTGTACTGCCACTATCGATCAGAATTAAGGTCTGCTGATTGTGGGTGGTGCCTTTGATGTTGATGGTGTTGTTGGTGGGCTGAGCTGATAGGGCATGTATAGAGATTTTAAAAACTTCTTCACTTTCAGTGGTTGGTTCATCATTGTCTTCTGCATCTATGTCTTCTTGGTTTGTGGAAATAGCATTACATTGCTTGATGCTACATCTTTGGTCAGGTGAAAAATTCTCATTTCATTTGTAACAAAGGCCTTAAGGCACATTTTTGTTCCATTGTTGTTGATGGTTGGTGGATGATATCTGGTCTGGGAAGTAGTGCTATGGTGGAAGAATTCAGGATGCTAGAGTAAGGACTGGTTTTGTATCTTGGTTATAGGGGTGGTCTTTGTTTCTTGTTTAGTGCTTTAACTGTCTGTTCTTGAAAGGAAGCTAACTGAAAGGCTTAAGTTAGTGATGTGGGATTGAGTAGTTTTACTATGTGGCATAGCTCTTCCTTTAGGTTAGTTAAGAAGCTAGACATAAAAAATAAGCATCAGATAAACCATGGTTTTGCTGCAGCATCATGGCTCTAAGCTCTTTGAATTGATCTTGATATTGTTCCAAGAATCTGGACTGTTGTAGTTTGTTAAATTGCTCTATGATGTTAGTGAAAGACTTGTCTTCAAATCGGCAACAACTATCAGAAGTGAAAGTTTCTCAAGAATTATGGTTCATCATGGTGATATAGCCTTGGAACCATATGGCTGCTCTGCCTTCCAAGTACAGAGAGGCTATTTCAATCTTTTGGTGAAAAGGAATTTGGCTTAAACTAAAATTTTCTTAGCTTTTAAAGATCCAATATCTTATATCATGTCCATCAAAGATAGGGAAATCAAGTTTAGGTTGGTTTAAGTTTGGTTGTGGCTTGTGTGTAATGTCTAAAGTTGGAATTTGGACAGACGTATTGATTTGGTTATTAGGTGTAACAGATAATTCCTGGCATGGTGAAAGGTCCTTTGGTTGATTCATGGAACTGGGACTTGTTTTCTGTTGCAGTAGTCTGATTTCAGACATGAATGCCTCCACCTTTGTTGTTCCATCTTAATGAATCTGTCACCCATGGATTGCTGATGACTTGGAATTGACCTTTCCCTTTTCTAGCAACTCGATGTGTAGCTCTTTGAGTTGTTCTTCTACTGAGTTTTTCTTGTTGTTCATGACCGGTGGATTGGGATGTGGTAAAATGGTGTATAATGGAGGAGAAAACTGGTAATGAAATAAGATAGGGACTTGAATTTGATACCAATTTGTAGCAAAAGGGTAAGATTTACTTCTCTATTACAAAAATGCTCTACAGAACGATCGATAAAACAATTGATCTAGTTTGATTCCTCAACTCAATTAAATTAGTAGTACTTCTAGAGTCCACTTCTTCCCCATATGACGAGTGAAAGGGAAAATATAAAGACTACTATTAAAGCTGCCCAAATAAGACTTACTATATCTATAATTATTTGAATTATGCCCCCTATCTTTATGAATATGAAGGAATTATTCCATTATTGTTCACTAATAATAATGAATTCATTGGTGCATAGTCAAAATGGGATTCTTATCCTAGGCTACTCATTTAATGAACCAATCCAATAATTCCAGTTATAACAACTCTCTATATGATTTATAGTATCATTATGATTTATGGTATTTTTTTAAATTGAAAAGCTTAAGCAAAATACTAACTTCCTTGTCCAAGGGAATCTTACTAATACAAATCAGAAGAAATGAGGTTGAGAAAATAAATAGTGAGAGTGAATGGGAGAAGCAAACTACATAGTGAAACCATCATCTTGTTGCCCGTGGTTGTAGCCTTCATCCTGATAGTAAACTATGTAAATTTGGTGCCTTGTGTGCACGAATTCTTTTCATAATTTTACTGTTACAACAGTTGTATAGCTGAAAGTTTTTAGTTAGAGGAAATTAGTGTCTGTAATGACTGCAAGGGTCTCTATACTAGAGGATATAGTTGAGCGATGTAATGCATGTAAAGTAGTAGGAATGAGTTGATTGCCAGAGTGATCGGTTTTCCATCTCTTTTGTCTAGTTCTCTTACTTTTGTTTGAAGTCACTCCCACTCTACTAAATTTCACCTTTTCTTCCCAAACTAAATTTCTTTGTGATGCTTACTTGGAAAACTATTTGTCTCGGACTTGTTAACAACCTGTGTTTGAGCATGATCAGAAAATTTGAACCGATTTCCTACCTGCTACGAATATAAACAAGAGATGAAGGGGACCCTGTATCTTAAGGGGGACCCCTCGATGTTAAAGTTAGTAAAATATTCTAAATAATAGACGAAATAATATAATGCTTTGATATAGCAAATTATATGGAGGAAAGTGATTGGACCTCGATCCATCGAGCATAAAACTTTAGGCCTATCTAAGCCGTGTGCTCCCTGTGTTGAGGAGACTGGAGTGTCTTACCTGGAGATGTAATTGCGTGCTCTATGTCCCTTTGGATATTTAGGCCCTTGATCTAGGACTCGCATGGTGATAGGTCAGTTGACCTAAAGAAACTCAATGTTCTCCTAGTGAACCCTCCGGTTGATCAATACTCTAGACGGAATTCTGGTGTTGCTTGGGTGGTTGGCTTGGAAGGAATCCCTATGAGACCAATACTGACCGTAGGTTGTGGAAACAAGGACATTATAGTGTGGGATCGTGAGAGTAAAGGTAATCCTTCCTATTTTTCTGTTTGGGTCCTTCACAGGAGCACACGCTCTCTCCTCTCCCTAATTATCCCAAGCGTGGATGCCACCACTCTCTCTCTCCCCCTCCTAGAGCCTTGCACCAGGTGTGACCCTGCCAGGCTTGCTTTGGAAGGCGCCCTCTCTTCTCCAGCCCCTAACCCTTCTTTATATACACGGGGCTGGAGGATTCTGAAGGATGAAGTAGCCTCATTCTACTGGACGGGTGACACTGCTAGAACCTTCTGATTAGCCTGCCTGTGTGGAGTCTAGTCTTTGGCCTGATGATGCCGGTTGAGGCCTCCCATTGGCCTGGTGACCCATGTGGCAGCTTCTGATCAGCATGTTTGTGCAGGACTCTAATTGGGTAGGCGTCCCATGTGACCGCTCATGATTCAGGTTGCCTATTCTGGGCTGGTGGGCCCACCTCTAGATTTTATCTTAGTGAGCCGAACCTTAGGTATACCTTTTTTTATCTGTTCACCCATCCAGGTTCTTAACTTTCCCCATTTTGGTCTTCGTTCCTTCCCCATCTGGGTCTGGCCCATTTTTTGAGGGCCCATTGCTTTGTTATGATCATGATTTCCTATATTTAGAATGATAACAACATGATATCGGAGCAAGTCTATTCCCTGAACATTGTTCTAATAATTTCCACAATTTTTCCCTCAAACACAAGGTCAGGATACATCATAGTCCCTCTGGCAGCTTGAATTTGATCTTTCACAGGCTTCAACAAGAGAATTAGTCTCACATACAGCTTCAGCAATTTGCGTTAAGCAATTGGCATTCTGTTTGGATAAATTCAGCAGTTCTCAGCTGCAATACTTCGCGAACAGAGTCAACTAATTCCCTACATTTCATTCCTGTGCAATTGAGATTCTGTTTCGATCACTGATGCAAATGTCGGCCCCCCTGATACCATTCTGTTTCCTGATATGTTTCCATGTGGGCTATATTACATTATATTGGCCGATATGGTCTTGTTAGCTGATAATTTTTAGAAAATTTTTTCTTTACAATATATCTAATATATCTAATACTGATACGTATTGTCCGATATTTTTAGTATGATAAGGCTGCTATGAAACCAAAACTGAAACTTTCATCCATGGTTTTGATGAATTCAGAAATTCTTCAACTGCAATTCTTTAACTATAAATCTATGCATTTTCGGTTCTGATTCTTGAATTCTTCTTGATTCTTGCATCTGTTTTTTTAAACACATAATGGAGCAAGGCTTTCTTTTCATCCGACAATCCATTGATAACAAGTTTAAGGCTATCTTGGATTCACTTGACACATTATCTAGAATCCTTTCGTGGAGATAGTTAAATTATGTGCATTGTGGTATTTCCCTCTGAACATAGAAATTCTTCACATCTTTTGTCCTTGTAGTTTTGTTGAGGGGAATGTTGTTACATAATATTCAAACACACTTAAAGCCTTAGACATGGGGGCCGGAAAAAGGAAATCTAAGTTTATCAAAAGCTTGGTCTAAAATCCCTAAGAAATTTTTCAAAAATTCAAGAAATATTATTAATTGGTATAGATGATTATTATAGATAGTCTGATATGTCACATATTACTATAGCAAATGACAGTCTAATTTAAATGTTTAAAAAGACATGAACATTCTTACAATTTTGCGCTCTGAAAAATTGACAGGTTCTAGCTTAAAATGGCGTGAACCGACGCCCGAGTGTTTGAAGCTATTGCATTTCCAGGTCTTCCTACGCCGCCCCGAGTATTCGAAGCCACAGCCTTTCGAGTTCTTGCTTGAAGGTCCAATGCAAGTTCCTTGTTTCATTGCGATCGGCAGTTTGGCCGGTGCATCGGAATAGAGGAAGATGGGCTTCCATAAGCTTTTGAAGCTTGACAAGTTTGCTGAATACTGAGTTTTTCTGAGCGATTTGCAGGGTGCTTGTTTGCATCAGATCTGTTGAAAATGCTATTTTCTGAAAGCATATGGAATTGGCTTTGCTTCATGTGGAGTAAGAACTGGTTTTTCTGGTTGATGAAATATGGTCATTTTAAATATTAGATTTTCTTAGTTTTTTTTTTTTATTAATTGAGGTTTTTTTAAAAAAATATAGGGGGATGGAGTTTGAGATATTATTTTAAGTGTTATTTTAATATTATTTTTATGTACTTACAAAAAGAGATTGTAATCATCTGGGTCTATTAAAGTTGTAATAATATTTTTATAGAAAATGGTTTTTATGTTGAAATTCTAAATTAGACAACATAAAATTTACACCTTTAAAAGGGAAATATTTATCGATTTTTCCTTTATAAAATCTACACCAGGTTGCTTATTGCAGTAATTTTGTAAAATAAAATTAAATGGGATTTTTTAATTTATATTTTTATGATTTGTTTATTATTTGCTCTTATTCTTATTGGTGGATACAGAAAATCGATAGCGAAATCTTTAATTTTAATTTCGGTTTTGGCTCTTTTGGTGGTATTTAGAGAACTCTAACATATATTAGAGGAAAAAAAAAGTATTTATTTGTCAATATTATAAATCAACCATACAATAATCAAAAATAAAGAAGAGATGGACAAATGAGATTATAGTATTAGAATTTTATGTGAGAATTAACAACCTTAACAATATATATATATAGCTAATAGAATGACAAAATTCTTATATTTCATAAAAATTAATAAATTTTAATATTTTAAATCACCATAAAATTAAAAAATATCTAAATCCAAGCCAACATTTAATATTATTTTTAGTATTTTAAATTTTAATCCAACTTGACCTAAGTATTTGACAAAATGTATACATAAATATTTGTTCATATGTTATACTGCAGAGCTACTTGATTAGAAACTATACCCGACCCGGAGTACCGTGGGTTTGGTTCGAGCTAAGAACTTATGACATTGTTTTATATTTAGATTTGACCCATTTGATCCGAATCCGAGCCACTATCATCGTTATAACATGCTACACAAAATAAATTTACCTTTATAGAACGCAGTTGGATAGGAATGATACAAGATCGCCTCATCCCACACTGATTTCATAAATACTTTGGAAACTATAGTTTTAGGTAGTATTTTTATTTTAAATAAACAAGAACATTTTGTTTAAAATTGGATAATATTATTTATACTCAATCTTATACTTTTTTTTTTAATCAAATTTTAGCCAATAATATCAAAAAATAAAGTTAATTTTTATTTTCTCTTATAAATACTGTTTCAAATTTGTTAAGATTAATTGACATAAGTTAATTTTTTTAAAAGAAAATTAAATAATTTGATTAAGCATCGTTACAAATATTGTTCTAAGCTAGAGCAAAAACCTTATGTAAGTCCTCTTCTCAAGTACATGGTCTCATTTTTCCATTTATACTAACAGGCCAACACTACGAGTCAATTATCGGATGAATATTACATTACTTAAAAATATTTTAAAAATAATCTTAAAAAAATCCCCAAATATTTCTCTTACCCATCAATAGAGAATGGTGATCACCCACACCAGCCTATTGTCTTGTTTATCCTGAAGCCGGTCTCCGAAGGCTGTGGCTCGGGCTGAGGTGGCGGCCTTGGTTCCCTTGGTTTCGCAGGGTCGACAAAAATAACCCAACCATCCAAAAACTTGGCATTCATCCCTTCACGAGCCTTCTCAGCTTCTTCAACCGTTGCGTATGTCACGAAACCGAATCCTTTCGATCGTCCCGTGACTCGATCCGAGATGACTTTTGCTGCAAGAATTACAAAAGTCACAGAACATAAATACAACAATAACAAAAATTTAATCTCATCAAATAGAATCTCAGCTATTTGAATGTAATTTTGTCATTGTATTCGATTTCGTGCAATACTCTGAGACCATAAGCGATTTTAAATTATTTTTGTTTACCTTAGTCTATCTCTGTTTTTTATGATTAGACCAGAATTTGCACACATTCCCAAGTAATTTTATGGTCTCCTAGTGGGAGGCTTGTGAGGATTAAAAATTCTACAGATGAACGGTAAAAATTGTATCAAGTGTCTTACATAGTTTTAAGGGCCATAACAACTATCCACATTTCCTTATAGGTATTCCATTTGACATTCGTTTAAGTGCCTGTACCATCTTAGATGTCTCTCCCTCATCTTCTATAAGTGCAATGTTTTTTTATGCTTCTAATAAAAAATGAGGGGAGAAAACCATAGACAAAATATCAACCTATAGACATCAGTATCGAACCTCTCTGATAATAATATTTCCCAATACCATGCAAGGCATGTTGTCTTATTGGCAATGTACCCATAATATGATTTGTTTAATATGTTCTATACCTATATAACTGCATCCAATATTGGTATTTTCATCCATGTAAGAAACATTCGGCTGTAGACGATTTTAGGTACCTTCAACAAGCTGTCCAAAGGGAGCAAATGCTTCTTTAAGTTTCTCATCTGTTGTCAATCTTGAAAGACCTGTATTACAAATGACAATGGTTAGTAGAAGGGAATGACGATCCAATATTGGCATTTTTAGAGAGGTGAAGCAGTCATAAAGATTATTGATAATTATCTTTCCTTAATAAAAGCATTACAGATCTGACAAGAAAACCAATGGTATCGATGGAACTATCAGTATTGATATTAATACCGCCATAGTTATAAGGTAAAGTAATTCTCGATGCCATGACCTTTTTTTTGGATTAAAGGTCGTATCTTAATGGAATTGGTATTAACCATACCGATGGTACCACCATTTATTATTTTTTAGAAAAAGCACCAAAAAAGTCATTTTGATTTTTTTTAGAAAAAAAAATAAAAACAACATCGTTTTGATAATAGTCAACCACTAGTTAACAATTTTAAAAGCTAAACCAATTAAACAATTTCAATACAGCAACCCCCTCCCTCCTCTTTCGCTTGACCATCTCTGCTCTTTAATCTTCATCATCTTTAGTAAAGATTGAGGCCAAAGAACTCTCTATAAATTAAATACTAATTTAAATCCTAATTAGATTTGATTATAGAAGTTATTATTTGTAAAATTATAGACTAATAATAGAACTGTGGAAAAAAAAAAAAGAATTGAAGTAAAATCATTTATAACATATAATAAAAAATTTGTTTGATATTTTTTATAATTTATTTTGCATTTTTTATAAATTTTAGAAATAAAATTATATTCTGTCAGTACAACTGACATGAATGGTACAGCTCAAAACTAGTTTCACCTGGAAACGGGTACCACCCAGCACTGGTACCTCACGGGAGTGATACTAACAACAGTACCAATTTTTTGGTCTCGTTTGTACGACAATACTAATACCGATTCTCATCATACCAGTCCCATTAGTACTGCCTCATACTCCTAATTATGGCACTTGTTGAAGCTGTTTTACCACAACCAGATAATAATGAAGTTTGATATGACTATAAATCATGCATTTTGGGCAACCGGCATAGGCCAAATATTTGATAGAAACGTCCTGCACACACCGACTGTGCTGTCAAGGAATGATACTCCTGTATTACACTTGCACACTAATGATACAGACAACTCAATTTTTCTTTAATGATCAATTTCAAATATATAGAGATACAGGACTTTTAAAGGAAACATATTTCATGAAAAAAATTCAAGTACAAATAATATATAATACCTTTACTACACACACTGAAAAGCTCACCCCTACAGCTCAGAAAACTAGCCAATATATTGGTTATACTACTCTTTGGCTTCAGCACACTTGGCTTTGAATGGCCTAAACAAGAAGATATCACCTATTTATATAGGAATGTGACATTCTCAACCAATGCTGGGATGCTCCCTCTCCCCCGCTATGGATGGTTGGGATTTTCGTTCTAAAACATTTTCTATAATTATCTCCCTTAGGAATAAGAATATTTTAGAACTAACCTTATTCACTACACTCAACAAAATTCTAAAATAACACAGTATAAAACACATCTCCTCCATTTTTCCTCATTTTTATGTCTCTTTGTCATCCTGGGGAGCCAGGACATAAAAAATTAAAGTTTCCTGCATGTGATCTGGAGTTTAACAGATCCGAAACCTAGAAACGATCTTTTATATAATGTAAGATAATAGTGGAAACAATAGGCCTAAAATGATCAAACCCTTCCCAAATCAGGGGCACAGCAAGAGTTTTATGTATCAATTTTTCTTTTTGTTATCCTAGAATTTTCTAGAACTGCCTAGAAAAAAAATTTTCCCCTATATATATATATATATACAATTTAAGAAACATGGATGCTGACATAAAAAAAGAACATGCCACAATATCGACATAGGATATGGACACAACATGTCTTATTTTAGAAATAAGGATATGATATGCTAGGAAGACATTAACTAAAATCCTTATATATATATATATATATATATACAATTTAAGAAACATAGACATTGATATAAGGAAAGAACATGCCACAATATCGACACAGGATATGGACACGACATGCCTTGTTTTAGAAACAAGGATATGATATGCTCAGGAGCCATTAACTAAAATCTTAACTTATTATTTTTCTAATTGATAAGCAATATTGTTATATACTAAATTAGCAATAAAAAGATATATTTCTTAATTTTTCTACCCAAAAACTTTTATAGATATTAGTATTTAAACCAATATAAATGAGTTACAATAAAACATCATCAATAAACCACTATAAAATATAACAATAATAATTGTATAACTTAACAAATTATGACAAAACTTAGTATAACTTTTTGTATATCAATCAATATCGATATTTTAATTCTACTACTTTATACTTTGTCATTGCAAAAAGATACCAACTATAAAAAAAAAAAAAGCAAAAAAGTATCCTGGATGTGGCCAAAAGTGTTTGGAGTGTGTCTTGGAGAGTGTTGTCCAATACATGTTGGACACTGAAATT